>JAWDJV010009789.1:0-17543 GCA_033119285.1 Teratosphaeriaceae sp. CCFEE 6253
AGGTCAGGAGGAAGAATTGGCAGTGGAAGCAGGGCAAGACGGAGAGGTTTGAGAAGTGGAGTTACAAGGATTGGACGTTGAAGTGAAGCAGTGAGGGGGTGGCGGTTATTGGTGAAGTGGGCGGAGCCCGGGGGGTGTCCAGTGCGCACGAGAGGTTTGTAGCTGAGTCCAATCCACGCGCTCCCCAGACTCTGGCTCCCATGCCGTGCACTGCTATAACCGTGCATCGGCACATGGGCCCATGTCACAAAGCGCGGAAAGATCATGCCGCGTTCGTCACCAACGTGAGCGTCTCCAACCACGTCTCGGGTCTCCTCGCCGGCTCGGATGTCACGCTCTCATCTGCGCAAGATCAGGTATCTGCTGCGGCGGCGACACTCGCCGCTGGATCCACTGACGTGTGCCAACAGCGATATCGTGTACACGTGTCGCAGGAAGGCTGCGAACGGGGAATGCTGCACCGAGCGCGCCTTCCCGCGGTGCAGATTGGCATTCCGACGTAGCCAACATGAACCAACCGTCCGCGAAGGTATCGCGTCGCCACATAACAGCGAGCTCGGCGTTAGCTTCCCCTTACGCCTGTCGCTCCGTCAGGGGCCCCCGAGGTCTGGAAGCCAAGGTGGGTTTTGGAAACAGCTATGCTATAGATTGCGTACCGGCTCGTGGTGCTTACCTCTCCGAGCGCAGAGCGGCGCCGAGCGGCAACAGCGATACCACACCCACGAGGCAGTCCGCTTTCATGTCGCACGCACTAATTCGGCCTTTCCTCGAGCACACCGTATGAATACAGGCCGTGCCTGCTTTGCACTTCGCCTACATCATCAACATCACTTTTGCGCTGCATATCAGGTCGGCGACATGATGGCGGATCTCGAAGCGCTAGACGCACCACCTCCGTACGGACTTGACAATACGGCGACTTCCGCGGTGCTAGAGGCACCTCCCGCTTGTCCTGGCCATATCGACTCTCACGGCCATGACACTCGGCTCTATCAGCATGCTGCACAACTCACAGACACCAGCCCGGAGTCAGAAGTTGAACGAATCCGCAGCTTCCTCCTCTATGCCCTCTCCCACGACTACCACTGCGGTGGCCTCGCCAAATTATCCCAGCAGGACCGGCGTCACTTCCGCGCCCTACTCACTCGGCTTCAAGACGACGTGCGGACTGCCGCCGTCAACCTGTACCAAACCCAATTGCCGGCTGCGGATGATGCCTACCTGCGCCGCCATCTACACGCTCCCTGCCGGACCCTAGACATCCCCGTGGGCTTCGCAACTGCGATTTTGCGCGACTTCTTCGAGTTCGAGGCCGCCGGCGCCATCTACTCCGGCTGCGCACGCTACCTCTTGCGGCAGTACGGCGGGGAAGCGCTCGCGGCGAAAGTCTACCGCGATGCGGAGTGGGTGATCCCGCAGATCGCGCCGCGCCTCGACACCCGGGAGGAACTGCGCGACGGTATCAAACAGGTCGCGTGGCCGTATCTCCACTCCATGGGCGGGCTGCGCAATGCGGACGGGCCGGCGGAGGACGCGGCGCGCGTGCGCGCTGTGGCGAAGGGGAGGTTCGAGCTGAGCGACCGAGGCAATGCGTGCGAGGCTGCGGGCTCGGAGGCCTACGGGGATGAGGATGCCGTGGGGCCGAGGGAGATGTATTGGGTTTGTGGACCGGTCTCGGGGACGCCGGTGGCAGCGCTCCCGCTCCCGCCTGAGCCCGAGCCCCGACACTGGGCTGCGAGGCTACGGGATCGCGCGACGGGCGTCTTCCGTTGCGGAGAGCAGTTGGACGGGAGTGCGGGAGAGGTTTAGCTTTCTTGTCCGCGGCCAGCGCCATCATCAAGAAACATCCATCACGTCTCATCTGCGCAATGTCTGGCGTCTGCTGCGGCGGCGGAACTCGCGATGGTTCCTACTGACGAGGGGTGAGAGACACGCGCCAACAGCGATATCGTGTCCTGAAAGCAACGTAGCGACGCAGGCTCAAGACTGTTGGCAGCATTAGAGCCGAGAGTAACGCTCCAACAGAACGATGACCTCGTGCCTACCTCGGGGACTCGGTCCGTCGACAAACGATGATGGCTCCGCTAAGGAGCCCTACTCACATAGGCGATGAGGCGAGTTGAGTGCCTTGCGCTGTTCGCCCGCAGACACCAGAATTACCTTTGATGCTGGCGACAATGATCAGGTCCCCACAGTCTGTGATAGAGCCGCAGGACGTTGCACCGAGCGAGAACCACCAGGATCGAGCTGAATAAGCCAGGCCATAAAGTTCCTCCGGACCCACCTGCACGCCAAGCCTTGGCGTTGCGGCTGTACCCGTCCTGGCAGGCAGACTGATATATATACTGCCGTCTTTTGCCTCAGGCCAGGAGAGCAGCAGCAGCGGCACAGACGAGCTCACTAAATCCAGGGAGTTTGAGGAGGATGGCCAACCAAGCCTGGCAGCTCACCAAGCGAGGTGTGATTACCTTGATCGACCGCGACACACCCATTCCGAAGCCGGGTCCGAAGCAGGTCTTGATCCGCATATATGCTGCGGCGTGGAATCCCGGCGACATCATGCTCGCCAATGGCTCGGATCGGTATCCAGTCCAAGCACCAATTGGTAGAGTTCTTGGTGAGTGGCCCTGGAGTCTCACATCATCGATGCAATGCAGTCCAGGATCAGAGATTGATGATGCTTGTGGCAGGCACGGATGGCGCAGGTGTGGTCCAGGAGGTGGGCGATGGCTCGGCCTGGAAGGAAGGTGATCGCGTGGTCATCAATGCCAACGCATGGTAACTCTCGCCAGCGCAAGCCCGTTGCATGCTCGTGCGCTGATCACCAACATCACCCAGGCTCTCCGGTCCCCAAGAGAACTTCGTCTTCGACGGCATGGCCGGCTCCAAAGTCGATGGCTTCTTCCAGCGTTACCTGGTCTGGGACGACAATCGTCTATTTCCGGCCCCCACCCACCTTTCGCTGGAGGAGTCGAGCTCGCTGTTGGTCTCCGGTCTGACAGCGTACCGAGCGCTCTTCGACAGCCCCTTCAAGCTGAAGCCCGGCATGACAATTTTGACCGAGGGGACAGGCGGGCTGAGCTGCTTCGCTGTCCAGTTCGCCAAGGCTGCCGGGTGCAGGGTGATTGTCACCTCGAGCAGCGACGAGAAGCTGGAGGTGGTGAGGAAGCTGGGCGCGGATGCGACTGTCAACTATCGCAAGGTACCGGAGTGGTAAGTGGGAGGAGCGGACGCATGGGTCCCGGATGACACTGACTTGGATCGCGGCATGCAGGTCCCAGGAAGTCCGTAGGTTGACAGACGGGAATGGAGTAGACCTGGTCCTGGATGTCGGAGGCGGCCCTTCGGTGGAACAGTAAGAAATGGTTATACATTGGTTTCAGCGACGCGCCTGCTGACACTCCGCGTCGCAGGGCAGTCAACTCAGTGCGTCGCGGAGGCGCTGTAGCCGTCCTTGGCCAACTGATGGAGAGCGCGACGGCCACGCTGAACACCAGTCAGATCTTGGGCGGTTGCATCACGATCTACGGGCAGGCCGGGACGGGGAGCGTCGAGCATGCCAGGGAGATGTCCGCGTTCATCGAGAAGCATCAGCTGAGACCGCAGATTGCGTCGACGTGGGAGTGGGAGGAGGCGGACAAGGCGCTGGAGGCCATGGCGACACTGAGCTTGCCGGGCAAGATTGTCGTGAAGGTGTGAAGGCCCTGTGATCGCCTAAGTATGCCATGGGTATGTCTGCAACCTCATCCAGTACAGTCTCGATGGGTCCTCACAGAGGCTGGGCTCATCGTGTCTCCCACTCGCAAGCCGGTCTCCATACAAGCTCGCTGTTCACGCCGCGGCATCGACCGGCGGCGCGATGGCGGGATCGAGTCAGCGTTGGACTGATGCCCTCATAATCATGGTGCAAGCGGTGTGACACGTGAACGGCGCGTACGGAACAGGCAGGAAGGGTGCAGGTGGAGTGAATGTCCAGAGTGTACGCCAAGATCTCCACGCGAGTAATGCCCATAAACCTCTCGCATGCGCCAGTCCCAACTTCTCCCCCCTCCCCAAACGACCCATCCTTGGACACACACAGTCGCCATGTCGGTGCGCATACCCCCACCCCACCCTCCCCAAGATCGCTTCCCACACTGACCCCTCCCCTCTTCTCGGCAGTTCGTCCCCCTCAACCCGCGGCCCATGCTGCAGGCCCTCGTCAACGACGAAGTCCTCATCCGCCTCAAATGGGGCCAGACCGAGTACACCGGCCGCCTGGTCTCCGTGGACAGCTACATGAACGTCCAGCTCAGCGGGGCGGAGGAGTGGGTGAATGGGAAGAGCCAGGGGATCCTGGGGCAGGTCCTGATCCGGTATGTTGGGTTCGGGTGTTGCGCGGGTCTCGACTCGAGGGGCGGAGTGTGCTAATGCTTGACGGGGTGCGCAGGTGTAACAATGTGCTCTTCATCTCGGCGCGGAAGCAGGCCGGGGCGAACGGGGATGTGAAGATGGATGGGTAGGCAGGGGTAGGACGGGAACTCGGGCAAAGGCTGCGAACGAGCCGCTGAGGATGCGGCCGAGGGACGTCACCGGCAAGGTCGTGGCAGGAAGGGTGGCATGCGGCGCCACAGCCCCCGCGAGGCTGTCTATATCACGGACTGCGAGCGAGGCGTTACGGAGTTAGGAGTCGAAAAGGTTGCGCCGGGAACGGTTAGTAGGCCACACAATCAGAGTCCTTGCCAAGTGCTGAATCTCTCGCGGATTAGCAGATCGGAGCGCCGCAAGCATGCTCGTCGATTGCGGTCACCAGGCGCGCCTGTGGATGCAACAGCGCGCCTCGCTGGAGTCTCTTTGGCGTTGAAGACACAGGTGGCCACTGTCAGGGATTGGACGCGTTCATCATGACAGCGTCTCGTATCTTCATAGGCCTCATATACAAGCGTGTCGGCTCTATCCAAGCCCCTCGCAACGCTCCCTCAGACCCGCTCATCCGCCCTCACCGGGTCCCGGAACGGATCCACCCTCCCCCCCTCGTCCTCAAAACTCAGCCGCCCCATCCCCTGCGCGTCCGCGATATTCGGCCGGCCCAGGTACTGCCCCTCGCCCTTCAACTCCCAGCTCCCCACCCGCTCATGCCCGCCCTCAATCGGACTCACGGGACTCTCCGGCGCCCGCTCCACGCTCGCCCCGATGACCGTGCCCCCCTTCGTGGACATGGTCAGGTCGCGATCCGAGGCCAGTTTCTGGCTGCCCTTGAACCCGCCCAGCTCACTCTTGTGCCGCTCCACGCGGTGGAAGCGGACGCCGCCGATCAGCATCAGGGCCGCGAAGAGCAGGCCCGCGACGGCGAGGGTGACGACCGCGCCGATGACGCCCGCGATGGCGGGTCTGAGGGTGCGGTGGCCGGAGGTCGTGGACGAGGCGCCGTTCGAGGGCGAGGAGCCGGAGCCGGCGATGGTGTCGGAGCTGTTCCACGCCGCGCAGAAGATGTTGACGGCGCCGCACTGCGAGCACCTGTCACCAGAAGAGCCAAAGTCAGCGCTCGCGTCTTGACCTCACGGGAATATCACCATGAACGCACCAGCTCCCGATCGCCCCCAGCGCGATCCCGCCCATGGCCGCCTCAAAGTCATTCCAGCTCATATCCATCTGACTCGGCCCGCGGCCAAACAACGAATACGACTGGAAATTCCGGCTCGCGTCGTCATTGTCCCCCGTCCCATTGCGGAAGTAGAAGCGCACGAACAGCTCGTCCGTGCCCGGCATGCTCGCCGCGTCGCTGGCGTTCTGCGGGTAGGAGAACAGCTCGAACACGGCCGTGGAGGCGAAGTCCGCGAGCCCGTAGAAGTTGGGGTTCACGGCCGGCAGGCCCGCGAGCGCGAAGAGCGACATCAGCGGCTCGAAGTCGCCGAACAGCAGGCTCAGCTTGTAGAAGGCGCCGCCCGTCTCGATCGCGACCTGCAGCTGGCCCAGCATCTTCGCCGCGAGCAGGTTGCCAGCGATGGTCGAGATGCTGCCGCTCACGCCGTCCGGGAGCGGCTGGTCGGTCCCCGTGTAGCTGTTCTGCGCGGCGAGGTTGCCGAGCTGGCCGTACTGCTGCTGGTCGGCGTACCAGCGCAGCATGTTCAGGTGGCTGGTGCTGGAGACGGTGTCGCGAAGGTCCAGCTCGCTGAGCTGCGACGCCAGGGTCGCGTTGTGCGCGTGCTGGTAGTTGAGGTAGTCGTAGATGGCGTAGGCGTTGTAGTAGTCCATGGCGCTGTCGGCGATGACGTCGGTGAGCGCCACGGCGCCGACGGCTTGGTAGACGGACTGCGACGCCGCCTGCGTGGCTTGGAAGTCGTCCGTCCCCGCCGCGCTGGTGGCCGCCCAGTTGAAGGCGGGACAGTCGAGGGAGCCTCCCAGGTATGGGAAGTTGGGATCCAGCGCGCCGGCGGCATGCACCTGTGTGTACTGGTAGCCCTGCAGCGGCGCCTGGACATACGACCCATTCGCCAGATTGCTCGTTGGGTCCAGCAGGGCGGCAGCGCTGGCGTTGAGGGTGAAAGGCGGGTAGAGTCCCTGCACGAACGCCTGAGCGCTCGCCTCGCAGAACTGCTGGTCCAGCGCCGCGACGTACAGCTGCATGGGATCGATCGTGTTGGCGCTCAGGCCGTGCAGCGGCGCACTGCTGAACACATCGGCGTTGCTCATGGAGGAGACATAGCGATTGCGGAAGAAGGCGCCCGTGTTGTAACTCTGCTGCGCGCCCAGGCTCGTGAGCGTGGTCGGGATGTTGCCCAGCACCTCCGGCGTGCGCTCGCCGGTCCGCGAGAAGATGACGCTGGCCCAGACGGTGTACTGGGCGGCCGAGACGGCATTGGGGGTGAAGAGGAGGGTGGCGAGGGCGCGGCTGAAGGAGCGCATCTTGTCGAGCACGAGTCGGACTGAACAGTCGCCCAGCTCTTTACCGCGACCACGCTGGGTGCAGTCCTCTCGCTCACGACAGGAGACCGTGTAGCACGAAAAGGCAACGAAACGAGGCTGAACCTACAGTGCGGTCGAGAGCGCTCATGGATGCGGGAGCTCGGCTGGAGCGCAGCTCTTATCGCGCTCCCAGCCCGCGCGCACGTGAATGCGGCATGCAGCTCGATAGCGCGCGCATGTTGGCTGCATGCCCGTCGCCGTCCGCGGTAACGGCTTGTCTGCATCGGGCCTCGACAGGCTGGGTGGCGGGCATGGGCGGGGTTTCAATGCGGGGTGACGGCCATGGCGTTCTCGTGCCTGAGAGCCGCGGCGGTCAGCACTGCACTGCTGCAAGCAGACATAGTCTCGATTGAGGACACATGGATACAGCCACGTAGGATGGCTTCCAAGTCGCGGGCGTCGTTCCTTCCACACGCCAAAGCCGTTTCAGCATGTGGTACTGCCGGGTCAATGGCACGTGGTCAAGCGGAGAGATCTCCGCTCACGACCGAGATGCCGGAATTCCCCAATGCCAAACCGTCGTCATGTTCTTGAATACACGTGTGGGTTCAACACTATTCATGTAGGTAGGTACACCTTTCACGTCGGCGACTCGGTACAATTGCGGCAGCTTGTGCCAGCGGCTTCTCGGATCCGAGCATAACTTTGTGCCGTGCCGGTCACTCTCCTATACGAAGCATCAGCGCCTGTCCATCTCTGCCGGACAACACACGGCTTCCACTCCTCACCCCCACCACACACGCGACACAACCTCCCCTCCAGCCCCAGATCCCTGCCGCCGCCATGCCCTTCAACATCCCCCTCCTCACCATCCCCCTCTACTAGTGCGTCCCCCAGCTCGCCGCCTGGTCCCCCGCGTCCCCCACTGACCCCTACCCAGCACCCTCGCCGTCTACCCCCATGCCCACGCCAGCGCCATCGCCATGCGCGCCTTCAACGGCCAGCTCGACAACCGCAACCCGAAAGCCGCCGGCCTAGCGGAGAAACTCAAGCAGCGCCTCTCCGCCGGCGACTACGCCGCCTGGGAGCGCGGCCAGTCCTGCCACCGCAATCACCTGGAGAACATGCCGCTCTTCATCGCGGCCATCTTCGCAGGGCTGCTGGCGCAGAGTCAGGGGGGCGAGGATAGCGTGGGCTTGACAGCGTTCGCGGTCGGGTGGATGGCGATCCGGGTCGCGTACACGGCGAATTACCTCGTGACGGAGACGCAGGGCTGGAGTTATGTGCGAAGCGCGCTGTACTTCGCCGGCTCGCTGTGGGCATTCTGGGTGCTGGGGCGGTCGGCGTGGGTGGTTGGGAGCAGCTGAGACCGCCGTATTGCGTGGGAGAGATGCTGGAGTACCTCGCGTGCGGGCGTTGCTGCGCCGGGCAAGACGAACTTGGTTGGCTTCGCCGTCCAGACGACGTTGACCGGCCAAGCACCGGCTCAGTCACACCGGGACGGATGCGGGGTCTTCTCACAGCACAGCTGATCCATACGGCGCCACGACTCCGGCGCGTCTCCTGAGTAGTGTTCCATCCTAGCGCGTCAGAGTGTTGGCATCGCCAGCTTCCATTGTGGACGCGACCCAGGAGTCCTCAGTCAGAAATTGGCGTCGCCTTTCGAGAGACGCCGGGTCTGTCGTCGGAGGCGTGAGGTCGCCAGGCCGAGCAGCGTTCAACATATGTCTAGTGAGCACATCGATCCTACCGCGTAGTCAGCCATCCTTCCCGTGCACAGCACACAAGAGGCTCCACTTATCAAAAGATCATCCGCCGCCCTCTCCAGCCCCTCGCGGAGCCGCAGAGAGCAGCCACTGGCTCCCAAGAGCCACCATCGCGATCCCTCGTCCACCCTCTTAGCCCACCCGCCCACCAACCCTCATGCCCAACCCAGACCGTAGCCAGCCCACCGAAAGCCTCGCAGACACCGCGTAAGCAGAGCCAGCGAGCGCAGGCGAGAAGGGAGAGCAGACAAGCCAAAGCTTTGAGCCCTACACAAGAGAGGTCCCGCCCTCTCCTCTCGCGCCTCACTTCCGCCGACGAGCCGCGCGGTGCCCCGTTGGCTTCCTGGCTGCCGGCCGGCGTCCCCGGGTAAGGATAGAGAGGTGCGGCGGTCGGAGGAGGGTTTCGGAAGAACCGCGCTCCCCGATGCACGCGTCAGCGAACCACGCAGAGACGACCAGACCTTCATACCTTCCCTCTCGATCTTCCCGCAGACCTGCGTCCAGCCCGCGACGTTGCACCAGACGTCCAGCCTCCTCATGACAGATCCCTCTCACGAGCGGCGGCACCCCGGGGCAATTCTCTCTCAGTGTGTGTAGTGAAGCGCTCCTCCCAGAGACTGAGGTCTTTGGTTTCCATCCCCGCCTTCCCAGGCAGGGAGGCATATTTGCGTCTGTGTGAGAGACGACGCGAACGGACAAAGCACATCTGCAAAAACCGCTCGCCTTCCCACCGTCCCGGAGGGCACGGTGAGGCTGCACCACCGCCTCCCGCGCAAAGGCAAGAGAGGTGGCGGAGGCACGTGGGCTTGTTGTGTTGTTTCGGCGCTCATCGATCGACACTCCACGCGAATCCCAGTGAAGGGAAGCCGTGGGGTGGAGATGATTGACGCGGTCTGATCCGGATTCATCCCCACGCGGGGGACACCGCTTCCTTGGCTTGGTAGCCGCGAAACGGGCTCTGGGGTTAGACGGTGCTGGGTGAAGAACAAGGTGGACAAGGGGAGTGCACCTTCTGCGGGAAAGCCCCGCAGCGTGGCGCGTGGGAGGGGTGTGCAGGACGTACTTCGCTGCGAGCGAGAGCTGAGCACAGTGAGCGAGGGCGCGGCAAGGGAGGTCCTGCCTGTGAAAGGGTGCGCGGACGGGATCCGAGGGCAACGCTTCTTGTGGGTGGTGAGGGGCTGCGCGAGCGCGGCGCGGGACCTGCTGGGCTGTCCGGAGGAGGGCAGTGGGTCTGGTTTGGCTGGCGGCGAGGAGTGCGGGAGCGTATGGCATGCCTTGGTTTGGACCGCGCGGTGCTGGCTCGCCTCTGTGTGTGAGCCGCATGGCACCTCGCTGCATGCTGGGCATGGTTCAGACGAGTAGTGCATGGGTGATATGGCGAGGAAGCGAGGCCAGTCCGCGCAACTCTGTGTGTTGGCTTAGACGTTTCTTGCGAAGACGTGCTGTCATGCTCTCCCCTGCCGCCATTTCAAGGCCAGATCCACTGCGATCGCCTTCATGACCTATCAGGCAGCCATCAAAGGCTGCTGATCCCGTGCTCGCACAAGCAACCTCACACACCCTTGCACCCCGATATCCCGCATGGCGACCTCTCTCTCACTACACGCCTCACCCGCTCAGCTACAACCGCAAGCAGCATATGAAGCTCCTCAAGACCATTTCAAAACGGGGACAGCCCGACACCACCTCATCCCCTCTCTCCCGTTCATTCGTTCAGCACCGCGTGAGACCCGCCAGAGCCATCCACTCATGATCAGAGCATAGAGTCCAGCCAGCAACCTCGACGCGCGCTCCCCACGGGAGTCTTACCCAGACGACGCATGAGGTCGCCGCATTAGCCCCCTATAAGAAGAGCGCCGGACATTCCGACTACCCTTTCCCCCCGCTGCACCCTCCTTGCTCGTCACGCCGCAAAGCGCAGGTCGCGTGGGAGGGATTCACGGAGGTAATCGATGTAGCCAGCAGCTTCTCACAGTCCGTCATGTGACGAATGCGAGACCCGCGAGACGCCAAAGATATCGCTTAGGGTTAATCCATCCCCGCGCGCCACCCACTCCCGCGCGCTTGGACTCCGGCTATCGGGGAACGTGGTAATGAGGCGTGCGCTCAATGACTGTCCCGATGGCTTTCGTTGGGCGGGCGGGGGCGCAGCCACGGGGACTGTTGTCTCGTGAGAGACGGTGGGCGCGGGGAGGTTGGGGTGGGGGAGTATGTGCTTGATTGTGTGTGGGGGTGAGAGAGAATCGGGTGGGGTCTGCCGTCGTGAGAGGTGAGGTCGGGGGAGGTGGAGCCCGGGTTCGCGTCGCGTTGATGATGGTGGGGTAGGTCGCGGAGGTGTCGGGGTGGAGGTCGGGTGTGATGACTTGTGCGTGTGCTGGGGCGTGGTGGAGGCAGACTATGGAGAGCGCGACGCGAACAGCGATGTGGAATGGAACGCGCTAGGGATACGGGGAACGTGACCGGACTGAGTTGTACACTGTGTACTCACAGCTGCACTGCATACACAACCTCCATCGTCCGACGACATCTCTTCGACATTGGATTGGATTAATGGCGCGATAGCATGGCTTTGACATCGGTGAGTGATGGCCCGTGGTGTCTAGATATTGACCCATCTGACATGCTACAGTGGAAAGCCTTCCGCTTCTTCGATGTCTCCCAAGTCCGCCTCCCAGGCGGCGACGGCGCCGTGCCACTCGATGTATGCCCTCGTCCACCACATCTCACCTTCTCGAGAGACTGACGACCCCAGCAAGGAAGCGTGAGCTGCGTCGCCGCCGGCCCCGACAACATCCTCGTCGGCACTCCGGACGGCAACGTGCACCTCCTGGACCAGACCTTCAAGCCGGCGCGATCATGGAAGGCACACGAGGCCAGCGTCACGCACATCACGCAGGTCCCGGAGACGGCGTACCTGCTCACTTTGTCCGAGGATCTTTCTCATGAGCCGGAGCTTAAAGTCTGGAGTCTGGATGCCGCGGAAATGAAGAGTGGGCAGCCCAAGTGCCTGTCCAGTATTAGTGTCCAGAACGGCCGGAAGAACTTCCCCGTCACAGGCTTCGCAGTCTCGAGTGATCTGGCACAGCTCGCGGTGGGCTTTGCCAACGGAGCTGTGACTGTTGTGCGCGGCGACTTTGTCCACGATCGAGGGACCAAGCAGCGGACGGTCTTCGAGTCCGAGGAACCCATCACTGGGCTGGAGTTTCGCGAGGCGAGCTCGACCTCGCTCTACATTGCAACCACCTCGCACATTCGCGCACTAGCAATCTCAGGCAAAGCACAAGGCGTTCCCGCTCGGACACTGGCTGAACAGGGCTGTGCGGTCGGCTGCATGACTCTTGATCCGCAGTCCAACGAGATCATCGTGGCCCGCGACGACGCCATCTATGCGTACGGTCTGAAGGGCAAGGCGGCATCCTACGCTTACGAGGGAGCGAAGAAGCTGGTCAGCGTCGCGAAAGACTACGTTCTCGTGGTTTCCCCGCCCAAGAACAACTTCACCACCTCCGCCGCCCTCCGCGCCTTTGGCGGTACTGCCGCTGAAGACATCCTCAACTCCTCCAGCTTCACAATCCTGAACACGGATCTAAAGTTCATCGCCCACTCCGAAGCCCTGCCTACGCAAATCAACACCATCCTGACCCTCTGGCACGACATCTTCCTGCTCACCATCGACGGCAAGCTCTACCGCTATCACGAGAAGACGTTCCCACAGAAGCTCGAGATCCTCTACCGGCTGAACCTCCACCTCGTCGCCATCGGGCTGGCGCAGAAGTACAAAGCCGACGCCGTCACTCAGAACGCCATCTTCCGCCGCTATGGCGACTACCTCTACCAAAAGGGCGACTACGACACCGCCATGCAGCAGTACCTGCGCGCCATCGACAACACGGAACCCAGCCAGATCATCCGCAAGTTCCTCGACAACCAGCACCTGCGCAATCTGATCGAGTACCTCGAGGCGCTGCACGAGGAAGGCCAGGCCACGGCCGATCACACGACCCTGCTGCTAAACTGCTACGCCAAACTCAAAGACGTCGAGAAGCTCGAGGCCTTCATCAAGCAGCCCGGCGAGCTGAAATTCGACCTCGACACCGCCATCGTCATGTGCCGGCTAGGGCGGGTACTTCGACCAGGCCGCCTTCCTCGCGCGCCGACACAACGAGCACGGGCTGGTGGTCGATATCCTGATCGAGGACCTGCACAAGTATGCCGAGGCGCTGGCGTACATCGTGCGCCTCGGGCCGGGGGATGCGTATGGGAACGTCATGAAGTACGGGACCGTGCTGCTGAGCCACGCCCCGGCGGAGGCGACGCAGGTCTTTGTGGATTACTTCACGGGCGAGTACCGGCCGCGGCGGGACGCGGTGATTGTGCAGGAGGTTCCCGCGTCGCAGCAGGAGGAGGGCGGTGGGGTCGGCATGGTAGGGGTCGTGGGAGGCGTGGCGAGGTCCGCGGTGCAGAATCTGGCAGCGCTGATCCCGCTGCCGAGCATGAGTATGAGTTCTGTGCCGCCGGCTGCGACGACGGTGGGGACCGGGGCGGGGACCGAGGGGGGGGGTGGGAGTGTGACGCAGACGCAGGTCGTGGAGACCACGGCGACGGGGGAGTTCATCCCGTATGAGGTCCCGCGGCCGCGGCTGGCGTTCTCGGCGTTCGTCGATCACCCGGAGTCCTTTGTCGAGTTCCTCGAGGCGCTGATCAAGAGCGACGGGATCGCGGACGAGGGCAAGGGGGAGCTGTACACCACGCTCTTCGAGATCTACCTCCACCAAGCCAGCGCGTCGCGGGCGGAGGAGAAGACGGAGTGGGAGCGCAAGGCGCGGCAGCTGATCGAGAGCAAGGCCGTGCCCATCGACCCCTCCACCGTCCTCCTCCTCTCCGACCTGGAGAAATTCCGCGACGGCGCGATCCTAGTCCACGAGCGGCAGGGCCTGCACGCCGACGTCTTCCGCTCCTACACCGCGGCGCGGGACACGCGGGGCGCGATCCGCGCGCTGCACAAGTACGGCCCGGAGACGCCCGAGCTGTACCCGGCCGCCCTCGCCTACCTCACCAGCTCGCCCCAGATCCTGACCGAGGCCGGCGACGAAGTCGAGGCCGTGCTCAAGAAGATCGACACCGACGGGCTAATGGCGCCGCTGCAAGTCATCCAGACCCTCTCCACCAACGCCGTCGCCACGATGGGGCTGGTGAAACACTACCTCACCCTGACCGTCGCCCGCGAGCGCGACGAGATCGCCGCGAACCGCCGCGCCATCGCCGCCTACCGCACAGACACGACGCAGAAGCTTGCGGACATTGCCGCCCTGGACGCCGAGCCTGTCTCGTTCTCCGCCACGCGCTGCGCCTCGTGTGCCCGCGCGCTGGACCTGCCGACCGTGCACTTCCTGTGCAAGCACTCGTTCCACCAGCGCTGTCTGGGCGTGATGGAGGACGCGGAGGTGGCCGGTGTGGAGTGTCCCGTGTGCGCGCCGCAGCTGGGGGCCGTGCGGCAGATCCGGCAGGCGCAGGAGGCGAGCGCGGGGAGGGGGGATCTGTTCCGCGATGCGCTGGAGCGGAGTGGGGACCGGTTTGCGACGGTGGGGGAGTGGTTTGGGAGGGGGGTCATGGGGGTGGGCGTCGGGGGTGGGTAGAAGGAAGGAGCTCTGACCTTGCACATACACGCGTGGCACGTCTCACTTAGCAACGTGCCACCACTCCACCATACCACTGTCATGCACACATCCTATATCACGCCGTCAAGACTTGCCCGTTTCGGGCAGTGACTTGCTAGGTTCGGGCCTATCGGGATGATGGTACTATCGTATGCAGGATCCCTTGCCCCCAACTTAGCTTCCAACTTTTGCGGGGTCGGCTATACTAAAAAAGAAGGCTTAGCGGGTAAACACGTCGTTATATTACCGTCGCAGTCTCTATAAGGCTATAGATTAGTAGTAAGTTAGAGTTTAGGTCTATTGTAAGGTATATACTTACTATAGTACGCTACGGGCTTACTCCGGCTCTAGCGCGGGCTCTAGCGCGTACTCTAGCGCGTACTCTAGCGCGTACTCCGGTTAAGCTAATACTAAGAAGGGCTATTAGTACTCTAGCTACTAGTGCTAGTACTAGTACTAGTACTAGTGCCGGCGTACTACCTATACTAAGTACGACTAGTTAGCGGAGCCTCGCTACTATAGCCTCTATAGCCCTTACTATTACTGCCGCTATAGACTTCTCGTCCGATTACGCGATTACACTACCGCCGCGACTATAGCCGAAGAGGAGGTCGCTCTCGCTATCCGATCTACTCCTACCTCTCTCCTCGCTCCTCGTTATCGAGAGCTCTACTCTACCGACTTAGGGGCTAATCTATAGGCGTAGCCTATACTCGTAGCTATAGGAAGCTAGTATACTACTAAGACTATAACCGAAGCTAAAGCCGCTAGTACTCGAGGCCTTAAATAAGTAGGAGGAGGAGGAGGAGGAGGAGAAGGAGCTAGATTATATCTATTAGTTCCTAGCTTATAAGGGTAAGGGGCTAACGCTATCGTATACGTAGTCTATAAGTACTAGCGAGGTATTGCGATCCGACAAAGTCGTCTCGACGTAGTAGAGCTCGGTAGGCTTAGTTAGTATTAAGACACGGGTATAGGAATACTTCTCTCTATATTAGTAGGACCTAATAAACCTCTCTAAGTGAATTACTAAGCGTTAGTATACGAAGACCTTTTAGTTAGATTAAAACATAAGTTAAACACGAACTGCCTATATAGAGATCTATCGCGATATATACAAAGGAGGTTCGTGTCTCGTTGTCCTACTCTACGTGCTCTATATACTCTATAACTATAGAGCAGTAGAGCAATAGAGCAAACCTAGTTACGTAACTAGTTTTGCTCTATGCGCCAAGACGGACGCCTAATAGAGTAAGTTACTCGTGCGGAGTCTTCCGCGTTATGTACTACGATATTCGTAATACTATCCCTCTTCTAGCCTAGCTTAGTCCCTAAGCTTATTTATTCTGTTGTTCGTGTTCGCTCTTTCTCTAACGATGCCTTCTAGAGTTCGCAAGTATAAGTCGTCCCGCGAGCGTCGAATTATACTTACTAGTTTTATCGACGAGTACGGCGACATTATACTAACCGTTTACAACTATTGCAGGGTTAATAAGAAGGTGTGCCGTGTCTACGTTCGGAGTAGTCGGTGCAACGAATGCAACCGTTCGAATTTCTCGGATTGCGACATCCGGGTAACGTTAAATAAGTTCTCGAAGTTAGTAAGAGAGCGGAAGTTTTTAGTTTCTAGAATTAATAAAGCGCGCGCGGCGACGGTAGCTACGCAATCTATAGTAATGGATACTTAGAGTCGTTTAAGCGAGGCGTTAGCGAAAGAGATGCGGCTATATCGTTAGCTAGACTAGAACAGTCGTCGTGCCGACGAAGCGGTTACCGTTAAAGAGCGTAGTATTACGGAGCAGGAGACGGAGGAGTTTATAGCGGAACTCGATCTTCCGTTATTCGAGCCTACGCCTTAGGATAATCGATTGATAATGAGTCCTTCTAGCTAGGATGCTTTTGTCTAGGGCGTCCCCGGATACAGTATCGACATCCCGGAGGTTCCGAGTTCGTAGCTTAATCCTTCGTAGGAGGTAATCGGGATCTAAGATCTAGTAGTCGATTTCGTGTAGCGCTACTGGAACTTCCGAAGCTCTTCTGTACAGTAGGTAAGATGTTCCTTAGGTTCCTAGGTATTGTCTAACTCTAGGTAGCCCTTCTACTTAACGAGGTAACGCTAACCTCGTTTTTCTAGGACCTTCTCGACTTCGAATTCGTTATCTTCCTGTAGTTCGAAGTAGAATATTGTTTATAGCGTGGAGTTCGGGTCTGCTAGTTCTAGGAGTAAGATGTAGAACACTAGGTGTATCCTAGCATCTTTAGGTAGGCTGAGCTTGTAGCTAGCCTTGCCTCTTTGTTTGTCGACTAAAAATAGTCCGACCTTTATATAGTCTAGTTTCTTCGTACCTCGTCGTGTCTTAAGGTTCTTTGTAAGGAGGTATACCTTATCCCCCTTCTTAAGTAGAGGCGCCGTTTTTGAGTCTTTGTGTCGGCTGCCTATTAAGGCATTCTAGGATTTAGTAATTGCTTGTCGCATAGTAGCATGGATATCCCTAAGTAATCCAGTGTTGGCTAGGGCTCTGTCGGTTTGCGGCCTAAGTTGTAGTTCCATAAACAGGTTTGGATCCTTACTATAATTAGCGAAGAATGGCGTTTGTCTAGTAGTCTCGGAGGCGTTGTTATTGAGTGCGATTTGTACTATAGGCAACAGTAAGACCTAGTTGTCCTGCGCATAATTGACGTAGTAGCGTAGGTACGCTTCTAGTAACTAGTTGCTTCGTTCTGTTTGTCTATCCGTTTGTAGGTAAAAAGCTATAGACAGCTTATGCTTGATTCCTATTGCTGCGACGAGCGTCTTCTAGTAGTTAGATGTGAAGAGTTTGTCTCGGTCTGTAATAAAGACTGTCGGTATCCCATAGTAGCGCACAAGCCTATCGAGCACGAGGCAGCCTAACTACTCCGCGTTAATAGACTCGCTATAAGGGATAAAGTGTAAGTATTTCGTAAGTCGATCGACTATAACTAGTATAGAGTCGTGTTGTACTCCTAGTACCGGGTCCTTTGACTTAGGAAGCTTAACGATAAAGTCCATCGTAACTTCGTCCTAAGGCTACTAAGGTAGTTCGCGGAATTCCAGATTTCCGTATTTAGCGTACCGTAAGGCCTTGTTTTTGTTGCAGCTGTCGCATCGCTTAATGTACTTAGAGACTTTCCGTCTTATATCGGGGAACACGAAGTTGCGTCGTACGTGTTCCGTAGTTCGAGCGATCCTAGGGTAGCCGAGTGTCGGTCCGTC
>JAWDJV010009790.1:0-17524 GCA_033119285.1 Teratosphaeriaceae sp. CCFEE 6253
TGGTACCCCTCGCTGGTCTTGCACTCGCCCCACTTGGGACTGTTGGTGCTCGAGACTGCAAGCCCGAAGGCTACCGCAGAGAACTCGGGCAAGAGACTCTCCTTGGTCTTCCAGCCTACGGAGCCGCCTGTTGCGTATCAGCAGACTATGCGCCGCGGCCAGTATCAGGGAGTAGGGGCCGATGCCTTACCTGCTCGTGCTTTGTCCTCCGAGAACTCGCGTGCTACGTCTTCAGATCGATCTCTCAGTAGGCGGCACACTTTCTGGTGGACAGTCACTCACCATCGAACTTTGCACCGGCATTCAGCTTCGCGAGTGCCTCTTCCTTCTTTGCGTGCTTGGCGCACAGGATATGTCGGACGTTGATAGTCTGCGCCGCCTTGGCCTTGCCACCTTTCTCTGCGCCAGTATCCTTGCCCTTTGCCTTGTCCTTCTCCGCACCTTTGCCTTTGGGCGCCATGGCTGCAGGGTATGTCAAGAGCCAGATCTGGCGTGACGTCGGGAGCAGACTACGTGGACCCGGCATGTGGCGCCGAGCGAGTCAACTCGCGATACACCTGTTGCCCGGCAGTGCACCAGATCGCGGACAGCGTGTCTATCTTGCGTCTCGTGTACCTGCCTGGTGTGGCCAGCTCAGTCACAGCCAGCTGATGTTGTCTTGGGGTCTGCCGCCAGGTCGTTGTCGTCGCGGCCGGGGATGTCGTTCCGAACGCTCGTACCTTGTCCCCACCCCGGCACCGGCACTGCAACCTGCCGAAGCGGGATGTCGGGGCGAACAAGGATGTCTCGGCAACGCGGCAACGGGACGCGGTGTTGGGTCAGTCTTGGATCTTGATGATATCTCGCCGCGGTGGCTGACGGTGGGAAATTGGCGTTGCGGTGTACTCCGTAGACTCAAGATCGACCGGCCAAGAAGGGCCGAGTGCGATGCTCACGTCTCGGACCGTTTCCATCGCGGACCGTGATGGACGGAGGGGCATGGAGCCGACCCCAGCCTGAAATCCGATCCGCCAACGGCGATCTGGGCCTGGAAGGAAGACCCGACGGGAACGACGTAGCGGCAACAATTCTTTTGAGAGACATCATACGTGTAGCTTGTACAAGTCTATCTTGCAGAGATACGATATAGATATCGTTTGCATCGTTTGTTAGACGCATTGGGAGGCATCGTGGTCCCGTCTGGTGAGACCAGCCAGTCACTACTCGGAACGCCCGCCGCCGGCTGTACATCCCACCAACAAGTCCACCCAGTCCCGCCGCGCCTCACCTCCCGCCAGGAGCCGCGGTGCTTACTACGCCCTGACGAGGCGCACGCGGTGCTCTGCTGCCGTATGCGAGAGCATGAGTTCGCAAGATGGTGCGTCCACTCCCTCCCAGGCAGCCATATCCAGTTCCCAGCGCGTGCGAGTCACCTGCTGGCTTGACTCTCACATGCCAGTATGTGACACCCCTGCTAACTGGGACGCACACTTCCAGACGCCTCACGACGAAGTCCAGACGGTGCGTCCGAGCGAAGCCAATCGAGCAAACCCACCGCGCTGCACATCCCGAAGAACCGGTCGGCCAGCAATCTTTTGGCAAGCAGCAGTAGTACATTACGAACCGATGTGCCGGCACCCCGAGCACGACTCTCAGTCGATGCGGGGACGGGAACAGAGGCATATGATACCCTGAGCAGGTGCGTGGTCCTTCCCTACATATCAACGGAGGGGCTGGTGCACAGGGCGGAGGTAGGAGTGTACACGGCGGGGTCAGGTGATTGCTGGAGTCATACCATCTCTACGTCAATGAGCAGCCACACGCAAGCAGAGGTGTTATACCCGTCGTGTATAGACGGCTAATGGCTGCCTGACTATCAGGTCACCGGTCTTCACCCATGATCGAGACACTGGCTTGCAGCGGATACGGCAGCCTCTATCCCGAGGCCCATCATCGCCAAATCTACGCCCCTCGAGATCATCCTCACTCCAGGACGTGGACGACACATCACGCCGGATCTCGCTGACAGACGTGCACTCCGGACCATCCTCACCCACCCTCCACTTTGGCGAAGACCTGGCCCGCTTCCCGATGGAGAGCTTGCACTCCTTCTCCTTTGCACATCAAAGCAGTGACTCGCTCCACAATCGGCAGAATGTCCTGAAACGCAGCATCGAGTTCATGCGCGACAAGGTCGGCTGGGCCGCGACCTCCCCTCGGATTGCCAACGCACAGGCTCGTCTGGCTGGCGACGAGGAGCTGATCAGTATGATGGAGCTTTTGCAGAGGGCGCATTTGACGGGGACGGACGCGTTCGGCTCGAGTGGACTCGATGAGCACATGGGGTTGGGACTGGGCTGTGGACTCGGGCCGCTGACCGGGCCGGCGCACATGGCGAGTGACAACATCTTTGACCGGAGCTTCGTGCCAGGCCTAGCGGAGACGAGTGAGAGTCCGACCAAGCTAGACAGCCCTGACACGATCAAGGGAGATGAGATTGCAATGCAAGAGCAGCCTGACGTGGTGATATCGCCGGCGCAGCCAGGAGCCATATCGCGGCTTGCTCATACTGCAAGTGCATCGAGCGAGCCAGAAGCACCGAGTCTGTCGCGCATAACGACGCAAGACGACATACCCGGCTTGCCTCCGAAGCGGGCCTCGCTCAAACGTACCTATACGGACGTAGCCGGCTACTCACTGCAACATAGGCTCACCGAAGCGATGGCCAAACCGTATCGTACAAACCAGCCAGACTCTGGTCATGTTCTCAAACATGCTCCTACTCTGCCCAATGCGCCAACACGAGGCTCGACTTTGAACGAGCGAGCACCGCATGGCCATCGGCACGCGCAGGCCCAGGCCATATTCACGACAGAGGGGCAGTCGCCGTGGACCATCACAGCTGCCAATGACCTGGCGTGCTTGGTCTTTGGCGTGACGACTGCGGAGGTGCGCAAGCTCGGGATTATGGAGGTGATCAAGCCTGAGCGGCGGAAGTGGCTGGAGGACAAGCTCCGGAACCCACAAGCGCCTCCGAGACCGAAGCCCACGCCGAGTCAGCGGCCGAGTCCCAGTGGCAGTATGACTGGCATGCGGAATGGCGTCACGGCAAAGCTGCTGTCGAAGCCGCCTGCCAGGGAGACGTATCAGAGCCGCAGAAGTAAAACGGAAAATGGTGTCATGAACCCATCGAACGGCGGCTCACTGAATCATAACAAGAACAGGAGTCGGGGTGTTCTGCTCTGCGGCGATGTGGTGCCCATTCAGAAGATGAACGGTTCGACGGGCAGTGCGTCGCTGTGGGTGAAGGAGAAGGGCGGCAATCTCATCTGGGTCCTTGAAGAGATCGCAGAGGATGTGGCTTTGATCACGGTCGATGAGATCGGTTCAATCATCCGTGGCAAAGGCGACGTGGAGGCTATCTGGGGCCTTGAACGCCTACGAGGAGGCATGGACGTGCAGAAGCTGATTCCCGGCTTCTCAAAACTGGCAGGCACCCACACAGGAGCGCTGGACTATGATGCGATCGCGCAACTTCGACGCTTCACCGCGCGCACCGCGAATTCGATCAGTATCCCAGTCACGATCGATCAGCTCGAGGGCGAGAGCCAGTTCCGAGTCAGCAGCTTCCCGCACATCGCGGGCATCATGGTGCTGCACCCGCAGACGATGCGAGTGAGCAGCAGCAACAACGTCTTCTCCGCCGCGCTCTTTGGATACGCGACTCCGGACGGCATGCTCATCACCGAGCTGATACCGGGGTTTGACAAGATCTTGAATATCATGACTGATGAGGACAAGATTGCGCTGGTAGACGGTATCGTGATACCTGAACACTCTTTCAGGCGGGCCAGAAGTCTTCTCGCGCTGAGAGAAGGTTCTACGGACGCCGCGGCCATCTTCCTTCGGCCCAGTGGACTCCCAGCTCGGCATCGAGACGGCGCCGAGATCATGATTGATGTGCAGATGCGCGTGGTCAAGTCCGACCGGGATCCGATTTACAACGAACACGTCATTGCGGAAGATGACGGGGCGGCAGTGAATGCTGGGAGCGAAGTCGTGTTCGCGCTGTGGATCACGTACAGCAGACAGCTTCACGCGGTGAACCACGGCATTGGGCCTGTGACTCCGCTCATGAGTCGACCTGGTACTCCACCACATCAGCCGGCGCCCGTTCACGACAGTGGTGTGCATCTCAACGACGCGATGCCTAGCCTGATGGTGCTAAGCGAGAGCGGCGAAGAGGATTTGCGCGTGAGCTTGCTGACGGAGCAGCTGGAGGAGGCGAAAGCACTCCAGGATCCTGCGGGTGTGACAGACAACGAGCCCTTCGAACACCCGGCTCCGGACATGATCGAGGCTGGCTGCAAGGTGGTGACCAAGAAGCGCATCGACGACTTCGCCATTCTCGAGGAGATGGGCCAGGGCGCGTACGGGCAAGTGAAGCTGGCGCGGTACAAAAAGGCTGCGGCGAAGAAGATGGTCATCAAGTATGTCACCAAGCGCCGAATTCTGGTCGATACATGGCACCGCGACCGCCGGCTGGGCACCGTGCCCTTGGAGATCCACGTCCTAGACTACCTTCGCCGCGAAGGGATGCAGCACCCCAACATCGTCGAGATGGCTGATTTCTTCGAGGACGAGGTAAACTACTATATCGAGATGCTGCCGCATGGCTTGCCGGGGATGGATCTGTTCGACTACATCGAGCTGCGCGTCACGATGGAGGAGCGGGAGTGCCGGAAGATCTTCCGACAAGTGGCTGAGGCAATCTGCCATCTGCACATCACGGCGAAAGTCGTGCATCGGGACATCAAGGATGAGAATGTCATTCTCGATGGCGAGGGCAGGGTGAAGATGGTGGACTTCGGGAGCGCGGCGTATATCAAGAGTGGACCCTTTGATGTGTTCGTGGGCACTATCGGTACGTCTCCGTCCCGTTGACCTCACATAGATAGCTCGCTAACATCCTCACAAGATTACGCCGCCCCTGAAGTCCTCCGCGGCCTCCCCTACCGCGGCAAAGAGCAGGACGTCTGGGCCCTGGGCATCCTGCTCTACACCATCGTGTATAAGGAGAACCCCTTCTACTCCATCGACGAGATCATGGACCATGATCTGCGAGTCCCGTACGTGATGAGCGAGGCGTGCATTGATCTCATCCGGAAGATGCTAGACCGCGACGTGGAGAGGCGGATCGGGATCCAGGGGGTGCTGGAGCATCCGTGGTGTCAAGCGGTGGATGACGAGGAGGAGGAAGATAGAGTGGTAGTACCGCCGGACTAGGAGTCGGTGGGGAGGCGAAGGTGGCTGGTCGTGGGATGCATCGACTTATGGTCCCGGAAGCGCATGACGGTGCGGTCAATCCAGGCCGAACGAAAAGATGAGCACAACGCAGATCGCTGGCGGTAGCTGTGTTACTCACGATCCTTGCAAGCATTGCGTGCGTGGTGGATAGATACCCTGGCGTCATGGCGGAGGCAACGTAAGCGCTTTCACACGGTGGCAGGCCATAATTGGGAGCTCCACGCTGTGAGCGCTTCTGTACATTCGAGCCCGCCGCAAAGGTTGTCTGAAAGTCAGCGCCATCCCGGTGTCGCCCCGTCCACACGTGGCACGACTCTCACAACCCAGTCGCGGTTTACTTGATAAGACAAGACTATCGAAACAGACAGCGAAAGTCTGGCTGCGGGGTGAGTATGGAACGGGACTCGCGACTGGAGGAGAGATGCGGAGCAAGACCTTGCGATTCGCATTGATATCTACCTCGCCGTGCAGACCCTTCTGCCGCCGGCGTATGCACGCGTCGATCACATGCATGTTGCTGCCCATCCACATGCCACTACTTCTCATGTACAGTCATGACCTGCGTTGTGCCACACACGCTGTTCACATCAGCCTCGGCACCGTGGACGAAGGCCCGCCGGGCATGACGCTGCTGCCAGTGATCCCCAACACAGTCGAAGAAGCTGGAACTGGTGGCTGACGGGAAGCTGTGTATTTTGCGCCGAGTGGGTACTGCGTGCGGGAAGCCCTGCACCTCGATCGCGGACTCGGAGAAGAGCGGATCCAGGCTTTCCATTACTTCTCGGACGCAGACGCATTCGAGCGGGATGGCGCTGTCGAGCAGCTTGTGCTTGATCTCCTCGATCGCCTTCATGCGGTTCGTCATGTGTCTGATCTCGGTGTGGAAGACTGTGACATCGTCGGGGTCCGTGTGATGGTCATCGTCCGCCGCATAGTCCAGTGTGCTCTGTAGCGCGAGCTGATCTATAGCGAGCAGTGCTCGTAGCCGGTTAGGTCGTGCTTCCTGCGTCCACCACTCCTTGCAGAAGGTGCGGTCGAAGCCCAGCTCGTGGTCCCGAGGCAAAAGCAATTCCAGCCCGCGCTTGCCAAGCAGAGGCGCGACTTGGATATTGAGCACCCAGATGTCCTCGTCTTCTGGATCCAACCACACGGGTAGCAGCGGAGTGCAATGTCGCAGTAGGACATCCCTGGCGTCGACTCCATCGTACCGGAAGTCGGACTCGGGGTCCAGCGCCTGGCCGATCAGACGCGGCAGGGCGGCAAGAACGTCTCGGCGGTAAGCGCCTCTAGCGCCTTCCATCTCGGCAAGCTGGCGCATGCGCTCCACGTCCTTTGCCCTCTGCTCCTCTGCCTTCCGCGCCCGCTCCTCCTCTAGCTCAGCTTCCTGGCGCCTGCGCTCCTCCTCGGCTGCTCTCTGCTCCTCGGCCATCCGCGCCTCCTCTTCCTCCGTCTTGACTCTCACAAGTTCCGCAGCTTGCCGATCCTCTTCCTCCCTCCGTTCGTGCTCCAATCTGCGTTGCTCCTCGGCCCTCCTCGCCTCTACCTCCGCCTCCTCAGCATCTCTGCGTTTTGCATCCAGCGCCTGCGCCTGCATTAAAACATTCCTCGCCCTCTCCGCCGCCAGCTCGTGCTCCCTTGCCTCGTCGCGATCCTCGCTTTTCTCCTCCACAGTCGGCAGTGGCTGCTCGAGCGGTCCGCGAAGCGAGGACGACCGCCGGCGTGCGCTTGGTGACATGTCCGCGGCCGAGTGCGAGGACATGCTTTTCGTGCGTTGGTGCCCCGTGCCAGCGGTGCTGTTCCGGCGCTCCGGAGGTCGCATTACGGGTTCGGGGTCGGGGGACACGCGCTCATCTCCTCCCGTGTCGGAAGTCGAGCTTCCTTCCGAGTCACTGTTCTCATCCGGCGCCTTCCCGCTCGCGGCCCGCATGGCTCTTCGCGACATGAGCCGACGGCCATTCTTCGGCTTCGACTCACCTTCGCCACTGCTCTCACCTTCCTCAACGTCCTCCTGCTTCTGGTGAGGCGGGAGTCTGCGTTTCCCGCCGTCGCGCTTCGTCACGGGACTCGAACTTCGCCGCGCCATGACCCGATTAGCAGTGTCATACAGTCGCTGCAGAAGCTCTCTCTCCTGTCTCCAATTCGGCCCGTTCCGATCATCCGCCAACTGCGCCCACGTCTTCCCGAATTTGGATGTCCACAGCGGGTTGAACTGATCCAGCTCGGTGAGCGTCTTCACCATCTCAAAGTGCGACGTCCCCAGCACAGCCAACATCGGCCTCTCACTTTTCTGCCTCGCCTTCTTCTCCGTCATCTCTGCCAAGAGCATGTTGACCAAATACTGATCGCCCGTTTTAGCGGCTGCGGCGATGATACCGTTATCGACTGGTACCCGCGCGTCCAGGAATTCTCTCACACCATTGCGATCATTAATCGTCACGAGTCGGAGGAGGTTCTCGTACGTGCGGGCCATGAAGTGCAACTCTTTCGAAGGCCGGGTGTTGTGCCGCGCTTCTTCTTCCTCCTCGCGGCGCTGCTTCGCGTTATCGCTCGTCCAGCTATCAATTGCGGCGCGGAGGGCGATACGAATGGCGTCCGTATCTTCGGTGTCCTCCTTAACAACGTCGAGGGCCTGGTCACCTTTCAAATTCTGCCGGAGAGGGTCCACGCCAGCTTCGAGAAGGATCTTGATGACGGCCAGATGCCCGTTCTCGGCTGCGTCGATGAGGGGCGTGTCTTTGTCGACGTTGGCGCAGTCAATCTGACAGCCTTGCTCGATGAGGTACTTGACTATACTCGCATGCCCGTGGACTGCTGCGATTTGGAGCGGCTTGTTCTGCGCGTACTCGGTGATCTCCAGCTGGTCAGGGTCTTTATCGCGCCACTCCTTGACAAGCTCCAACTCATTGTCTTCGCAAGCCTCTGCGAGCCGAGTGAAGCCATATTTGTTGATATGGCGCTTCCCCTCACGTCCGGTGGGTCTGCCTGGTGTTGATGTCGACCTCCCGATCCCGCGCTGTGGACGTCTCGCCTCAACCTGGCCGAGCGACGTGGTCTCCGAGGACGCGTCGGACTCCTCCAGGCCGGGCCGGGCCGCTCGGGGATCTCGCACGGGAAAGTGTAGCGTACTTGACTTCCGTTGCCCGGCTACAGCATCGGATGCACCATCCGCAGCAGACTGCGTAGAGATGGCTCGGCGATGGCTGCGGGTCTTGGGTGAAGGTGAGCGTCCAGCCCTGCCAACATTGACATCCTCCGAGTGCATGACGCGCAGTGTTCGTCTGGGAGGCTCCATGCTCTGGCGCTTGTTTGGCAGTCCCGCAGAAGATGCGCGGTGCTTGCGCTTGCGCGGATTGGGCGACTGTACGCCATTGCGCGTCGGCTCCGATCCTTCTGACACGGCGCGCGGCTGGCCTGACAGTAACGACCCACTGCTCGACGCTGGCGATGGCGCGGAGCTGAGCGAGTCACTGCTGTCCTCGCCGTCGCTGCCAAGCTCCATCTCGTGCGCCGTGTTCTGCGCGCCGCCTGTGGAAGGTCCTTTCGCGTCGCTGACTTCGGTGCTCTGCACGGGTGTCGCGACTGACTCGCTCTCCTCGTCATCCTCACCCGGTACCGGCAGACCGCCTATCCGGCTTCTCGCTGCCTTCGGCTGCTGCTGCTGCTTCTCCACCTCGCGCTTCTTCACCGGGCTGTCAATGAGCGTCTCCGCCTCTGACTCGCCGCCATCGCCTCCGCTGACGACCGCGGAAGGCTCCGCTTTGACCTGCGCCGCAGGCTCACTGCCACATTGCGTTTGCGCCGGAGGCGACGGGGCTGGAGACGCCACACCGTTCACGGTTTTGGCGCGCACGTGAGTATCGCCTGGGCTCGGCGTAGGCTCTATGCCTTGGGCAGGCTCGTCTTGATGCACATCTTCCACCAGACCAGGCGGTGGGGCGGGCGATGCGCTTCCATTCATACCGTGTCCCGCACCCGCATGCTTCGTGGAAAGGCGAATCGCTGCCGTGAGACTGCCGAGGCGCACGTTGAGGGAGTCGCTAAGTGATATCGCGCGTCGTTCAGTCGAGTGTCGTGTTTGTGAGGTGTTTGGAGTGCAGCGTGAGGTGGAGTGAGGAGAGAAGGCTTGGGGTCGCGACCGGTGGGATCTCGGCTTCTCCTCAATTCGGATAAGCTTCCACTAGGGGGCCGCCTGCCGACGAGCCGGCTGGGCCGCTGCTGCCTGAGGATGAGATCGCGTCTCTCCAAACGCGTTGCTGCCTTCGCTGGACGACAACCGCGCCTTGGAGTGGCGATGTTTGACGATGTAATCCTTCTCACCCATGCGTGATACCCTTTACGACAACAGCCACGATGGCGACCAAAGAGGCGACCGTCTACGTTGTAGACTGCGGGTCGACGATGGGCGAGATCAGCAACGGCCGCCGTCAAACGAATCTCGACTTCACGCTGCAATATGTCTGGGACCGGATTACTGCGACCGTGGCTAGCGGACGCAAGACTGCCATGGCTGGCGTCGTCGGATTACGGACCGACGGTGCCAAGAACTCATTGGACAGCGAGGCCGACTACGACCACATCACCGTCTACCAGGAGATCGGTCAAGTCCTCATGCCGCAGGTCCGACGACTTCGTACTGAGCTGGTCGTCTCGTCGACAGAGGCAGGAGACGCCATCTCTGCGCTGGTGATCGCCATGACCATGATCGCCAAGGAGTGCAAGAAGCTCAAATACGATCGCAAGATTGTCCTCGTCACCGACGGCCGCGGGACGATGCAAACGGATGGTCTGAGCGACATTGTCAGCAAGCTCAAGGAGGATAGCATCAAGCTTGTCATTCTGGGCGTGGACTTTGACGACGCTGAGTACGGCTTCAAGGAGGAAAGCAAGGATGCTATGAAAGCCGAGAATGAGGCCATGCTGAAGCAGCTGTGCGACGACTGCGATGGCGCGTTTGGAACGCTAGTGCAAGCTGTGGACGAGCTGGGCATTCCGAGAGTCAAGTCCACGAAGCCGGTGCACAGTTACAAAGGCTTTCTCACGCTCGGCAACCCAGAGCTTCATGAGACCGCGCTGGCTATTGATGTGGAGCGGTACCCGAAGTCCGCGCCAGCAACCACTCCGTCCGCGTCAAAATTCGTTGTACGGAGTGACCTGGGTGAGGCGACGCAGTCTACCATGACCATGAGCGGAGACGAGACGTCCGCGAACGGCAGTGGCGATGGGCTGGCGGCGGTCAAGAACGCCATGACGTACCAAGTTGAGAGCCCAGAAGCTCCAGGCGGCAAGCGTGATGTTGACCGAGACGAGCTCTCCAAGGGCTACGAATATGGTCGCACCGCCGTGCACATCTCGGAGAGCGACCAGAACGTCACTATATACGAGACTACGCCTAGTCTGGACATTATCGGCTTCGTCGACAAGGACCAGTATGAGCGGTATCTAGATATGAGCAAAGCCTGTCTCGTCATCGCGCAGCGCGGCAATACCAAAGCGGGTATGGCACTCTCGTCCTTTATCCATGCGCTTTACGAACTGGAGTCCTACGCCGTCGCCCGCCTCGTCCCGAAGGAGAACAAGGAACCCAAGATGCTACTTCTAGCGCCCAACATCGAGCCCGATCTCGAGTGCCTCTACGACGTCGAGCTGCCTTTCGCGGAGGACATGCGTAGCTACCGCTTCCCGCCCCTCGATCGCGTGGTGACCGTTAGCGGGAAGGAGATCAAGGTGCACCGCCACCTCCTTTCCGACGAGCTGCAGGATGCCATGAGCGATTACGTCGACGCGATGGATCTGTCCACCTTCGGCAAGACGGATGAGGGCGAGCCAGCGGAGTATGCGGCCATGGACGAGACGTACCAGCCTATGCTGCATCGCATCCATCAGGTCATCAAGCACCGCGCAATCTACCCGGAGGCTCCCCCGCCGGAGCCTTATGAGATCTTGACACGGTTCTCTCATCCTCCTGGCGAGCTATTGAAGAAGGCTCTGCCCGCGCTCGATCGTGTGGTGAAAGCAGCAGAGGTCAAGAAAGTTCCGCCCCGTGCTCTTGGGCGCCGAAGGAAGGACGCACCGAAGCCGCTTTCAGAGCTGGACGTGGGCGCTCTGTTGGCACAGGATCCGAAGCGCAAGAGCAAGCGCATTGACCCGAACAACGCCATCCCGGAGTTCCTTCAGGTCATCCAGGGAGCTACCGTGGACGGGGCCGATGAGGCTGCGGTGCAGGATGCGTGCAATCAGATGAAAAAGATTGTATTTGATTGGATCACGCACTCGGTTGGGGAGTCTCGGTACCGGCAGGCCATCGAGGCGCTGAGCGTTGTGCGCGAGGAGGTGACTGACATGGAGTTGCCCAGACTGTATAACGGGATAATGGTCGAGCTGCGTACGAAGCTCGTCAAGGGCGAGCTGGGCGGGGAGAGGGGCGATATGCGGAGGATGATCGATCGGAGTGGGTTGGGTCTGATTCTGGACAGTGAGGCGGCCAATGGGGCGTCTGGGGAGGAGGCGGGACGCTGGAAGGCCTTGAGATGAGGCTGCCAATGGAGTTCGAACGCGCAAATTGCGAAGGCCGCTCCATGGCGTGGCCCTAGACATGCTGGCCTCAACAAGAAGACATCCTGTCCTTGCGCCACCGCAACCAGAAAGAGCGGCTGTGACGACCGCAGCTGGAGGGCGCGATGCTCGACAAGGAGTGCAATGCATTCTACGATGAGAGGATGCAGTCGTCGTACGAGGTGTGGCTGGGCGAGTGTGGTGGGACGGTTGATGTCGAATCAGGGGGGTGACTGGCGGGTGGGATGGAGCTTCCTGGCGAATGCGCAGGTGCTCGACAATGCTGGATTCGAGGTATGGGCTGGCCGGATGCGGTGATGAGATGGGCCCATATACTTTGTGCGGATGAACCCTTCGACCCATGAAGTGACAACCATTGTGGCGCGAGTCATCCATCAGGCCGCTCACCACCGTGTTGCAACCAAGCTCCCATCTGCTTCGATCAAGGAGCATCATTGACAGCGTGCTCGGCACGGCTGAGAGCGTCGCCAATCAACGTCCAGAGATTCTGGTCATCCAGGGCTCGAGGGATGGTCACCCCTCGCTGACCAGGCGGAAGCTTACGGGCGACCGTGCGTCCGCACTGGGATGGGCTTCCGCGGATATAGTCCGAGGCTCCGTGTGCACCTTCAGTGACGACATCGACGGCGAAGTACTCAGGCTCATCGCTGGCACTGCTACTCTCCCCCATGGCGGGAATACAGCGGAAGAGCTCTGGGCGGAAGGTTGCTGCGACTGCCAAGGGGTCGTGCATCGGCGGGCCTGTCGTGAAGCCGAAGACTTCGGCGTAAGTCTTTTCGAAGAAGCTCATAATCTGGCAGAAGAGCAGCCGGACCACCGAAGCTCCGGTCGGAGTCCTCTCCAGCTGGTTGGCGATTGCAGCGCCGAAAGTCAGTCTTGTTCGCACTGATTGAGTCGCGAGAAATTGATGGGTCAAGTCTAACGGGATCAGAGTCGTCTTGAGGGACAGGGTCGGATGGGCGAGGATGCTCTTGGCGGCTTCGGGGTCGCAGTAGATGTTGAATTCGGCGAAGGGGGTGTGGTTGCCGAAGCGATCGCCTGAGCCGACAATGGTGCCCATGGGTGCATCGCTGAAGCCTCCGCCAATGGCACCGCCCATGATGCTTAGGCCTGCGATGTGGGAGATGAGTCCGGGGTGCTGTTCGAATAGCATGGCGACGTTGGTCAGTGATCCGACAGCCACAAGCCATGCTGAGCCGGTTGGTTCTTTGATCAGGGCATCGTGCATCGCTTGCACTGCGTCTGTCGTCTTCGCAGGAACTGTCGGCTCGGGCAGCAAGTCCGTACCGTCCAGTCCGCTGGCACCGTGGATGTCTGGAGCATGAGCAGGCTCTCGACGAAGTGGCTTCGCTGCCCCAGGATAGACTGGGATATCATCGCGACCGATGGCTCTGAGTATACCTCGAGTGTTGTAGGTGGTGTTTGCCAGTGGTGCGTTGCCGTAGACGGTGCTGATGCCCAACAGTCTGACCTCCGGCGACCGTGCGGCGAGTAAGATTGCGAAGGCGTCGTCGTGGCCTGTATCGCAGTCCAGCCAGAGGGGGAGGGGTCGCGGAGGCGGCTGCGGCGTGTGGTTCATATTCGTCGACAACTGGATATCTGATCCTCCGCTATCCTATTTGCTGCTGGTGAGAAGCCATGAGAGTCGTGGCCTCAGCATGTCAAAGGGGTGTCGCCTATTTTGCAAATCATAGTATCTCCGGGTTAGGATTGGTCTATAGCCTTCGTCCCACCGGTAGCTACGCGACTCAGTCAGGTACTGTATGCTCCGACTCACCCCACCCCCACACCCCATCCCCATCCCGCCCCACCTCACTTAGCTTGAATTTGTACGCCCATCGGCCCTCCGAGGATGTATCGTCGAGCTTCCGGCACGCTCACCTGCACAATTAGCCCCGCCAAGACTATCACCATGGATCTACATTTGCTGCACATGATGCAGTCACTGCAGCGATCGCTGTCGGTGGCACCAGTTGCTTGCCAGCTGCCCTTTTAGGAAGTGGAGAAGGTGGAGTGAAGGAGCCGCGCGATACAACTAGGCCGCCATTCACTAGGCGGCAACGGGTCGACAACTTCAGCCGCTACACGTATGTTCGAGCACCTTCATTCTACTCCTCACGAAGACGCGACAATTCGGTGACAACGCACACACACACAGCTAAGGTTCGACGACTCAGCTCTGCATCGGTTGGTTACCGCGTAGCAAACATTCCCACTGCGTCATCTGATTGACATCCACTCCGCCACAGTGTGTTGTCGATGAGGACGATGGAGAAGTCAGCCCCGCCCGATACGACGCCACCGCATACAGCGCGGAAGCCTCGCACTCTGGCGAGGGTGCTGCTTGCCGCTGCATGTGCTGCAGCCATATTTAAGACGGGCGGCTGGTCAGTGGACAGATCACCACAGGCTACAGATGGTGAACGGGTTCGAGAGACGTTCACCTGGGGAAGCCTGACTGCCAGCCCCAAGCTTGCGTATGTACCATGCTACGAAGGTCCACGCTTCGATGGCCCTTTTGCGTGTGCCCGACTAGCACTTCCGATGGATTACTGGAATGGCACGACGAATGCCACCATTGGCCTGGCAGTCATACGCAAACCTGCCGCGGTCCCCGTCACGGATAAGCGCTATGGAGGAGCTATCCTGTTGAACCCTGGCGGCCCTGGCGGCTCTGGCGTAGGCTTTCTATTCAGAGGCGGCAACGGCATTCGGAAAGCGGTGGACGTAAAAGACGAGAAGTACTACGATCTCATCAGCTTCGACCCGCGCGGTAAGTGCGCACAATACGCCCTTGACTCAAAGGTCAATCACACGCAAGCCTGATCGAGAACGGCAACTCTACGCTCCCAGCCATGCCTGGGTTGCCTTTCACACGCTGATCATGCCGATGCTGATCCGGAGATGGACTCGGCGGCGAGGGCAGACATGTCACACGCTGCGCTGAGTTCATACACTCGATCCTGAACACTTCAGCGACTCGACTATCGAAATTGTGCTGATGTTGTGTGCTGCAGGTGTCGGCTCTTCTGAGCCAGCGATCGAATGTTTCAAAAATCTTATGCTCGAACACAGTTGGCAAGTCCGGACTATGGAGGAGGGCGTTATGGAAGCATCGGATGCGGCATTCGGGAGGCTATGGTCAATGGCTATAGCCAGGTCTGGAAGCTGCTCTCTCCCACTACCGGATGGCGAACCGGACATGCGCAAATACGTCACCACCGCCTCCGTCGCTCGCGACATGTTGGAGATCGTGGAAAGACATGGAGAATGGCGAGAAGAAGAAGTCAAGCGCTTGCTCGCCGGCAAGCACTGTTCCAGGGGCCAGCTAAACCGCCATGCCACATCCGCGGCCGCCGTACCCGAGAGTCTCGTATACAAGCCGGGTGAGGAGATGATTCAATACTGGGGCTTCAGCTACGGCACGTATCTCGGGAACACTTTCGCTGCAATGTTCCCACAGCGTGTGGGTAGGCTGATCGTTGACGGTGTTGTAAGCAAAGGAGGCCCTCGGTTGAGCTCAGTGCGCTAACGTCTATGCTCAGGTCGATGCCTACAACTACAAAGCCACGTTGTGGTCGGACAATCTGATAGACACCGAAAAAGACTGGGCAGGCTTCTCGTACCACTGCGCTCGCGCCGGCTATCCCGCGTGTGCTCTGGCAAACCGGACCGGCGCCTCCACAGCCAAGGGTGTCGAGGGCCGTGTTGCGAACATCACAACAAACTTGTACCACAACCCATTACCAGTGATAGGCTCTTTTCCTGAGGTCATCACGTACAGCGACGTCAAAAACTTTGTCGCTGCCGGCCTCTATACGCCAATTGCGTCCTTTCCCTACATCGCGAATCTGCTCGCGGACATCGAGAATGGCAACGGGACTCGGTTCGCCGCCCTGCTGGAACCATACCACGAAATCCGGCAATCAGGGCAGTTCACAATGGGTGAAGACTTCGTCCCACTGCGCAACCGCACCAAGGGTGTCGGCATATCCCAGGATGCGACCATGGCGATCGCGTGTTCGGATGGCGATGATCAAAGCTGGGTCACTCGCTCGGAGTTCCGCAAGTACGTCAAGGAGCTTGCCAAAATGTCGCCTACTATCGGCTCGTTGTGGAGTGCACTGCGGTAAGTACGCAAGGCTGAAGGACTCATCCACCCCCGCTACCCGCTACGCAAGCTGATAGCTTGGTCTCGCAGCATGGGCTGCATCCACTACTCCATTCGGCCTTACCACCGCTTCGAAGGGCCATGGATCGCCAATACCAGCCACCCGCTTCTCCTCATTGGCAACACCGCCGACCCGGTAACGCCCGTCATCCATGCCATCAACATGGCTAAGGGCTTCGATGGTGCCGTGGCGCTGACGCAGGACTCCTCCGGGCACTGCTCCCTCAGCACTTATAGTAACTGCACGATCCAGTACGTCCGGCGCTACTTCCACACGGGCGAACTGCCGCCGGTCAATACGACTTGCCCGGTGGACGAGTTGCCGTTTGGACCCGGTCCGAGCGATGCAGGTTCGCTGAGTGTGGAGCTGCTTGAGGCGAAGACGAGGCATGCTGAGATCGCCGCTGCTCTGCACGATGCGAGTGGTGGTCTTCTGGGCTCATTCCAATGAGTTCGTTTGTGATGTGAATACTGCTTAGGTTGTATGGCCTCAGATAGCAATCTCGTGAAGGAACTGTGGACAAGGCTCATGCTCGACCATGCGGACATAGTTGCCCTGCGGGAAATCAAGGTGGCACACTGTCTCTTGCAGAGACGCAGATGGGGTGCGAACGACAGCCAACAATCCTGGCCACGTCCATGACTTGTCTGTAAATGTGTGCTACGCGTTCGTGAACTGACTCACTGAGACCAGGATCAAGGCGTGCTTTACCGACGCGAAACCCTGTCGCCCACAAGGATGTGAGACGTGCACTACATGTATGAGCAAGCAGGGTCTGCTCGCGCACTCCGTGATGCAACTCATACTCTTGAGGCAGATCCGACTCTTGATTCAAGGCTCGGCGACCATGGGTTCTTCGAATGGATCGTACACCTTGAGCGTTCGTTGCAGAAGAATGCCACGCTCCTTCCGACATACGTCTTATTCCTTGTACAAGATGAGAGGCCAATGTTCGTCAGCGTCGAGCCAACAGTAGTGCTGAGGCTGAAGAAGCGCGCTAGCAAGGCCACCGGGTAGTCTGACTGTCTGGAGATTTGACCATTGCCAGACCCGCGTGGGCGAGAAGACTAGAAGAGAGGCAATTGTATAGCGGAGTATAGTCCACACCCACCGCTAAGCCTGCCTTGACATGCTCCCGCAACCCAGACGCCCATGCTCCCCACGTCAAGCGCCGCAAGCAGTATCTACAGGCCCCCTCTCAGTCACGAAGGACTCCGCGATGCTCCACGCCATGCACACATATAAGCGTACCCATACATTTTATCAAGCGTGCCCCCTCACCGCCTGAAAGCCTCCTCGAAGCCCTTCATCAAACTCGGCGCAGGCGTCGGATCACCGCCCAACCCCGGCGGCAGCGCACTTCCGCCCCCCGACCCAGCATCCGGTGGCGGCCCATTGGGACCACCCACCGCCGGTTTCGGCATACCCTCCTGCCCAAAGTTCCCCGTACCGAAGTACTTGCTGAAGTCCCCACTGTCCTCAAACGGCCGCGG
>JAWDJV010009791.1:0-17508 GCA_033119285.1 Teratosphaeriaceae sp. CCFEE 6253
GTAAGCTGTTACGGCGTGTCCACCCAGGAAGCAAATGGCCCCACCGGTCCTCTGGGGCCAGCGCCGAGACAGCACTTGCATGCACGTCATGTGGACTCACGCGTGCCAATTGTATATAGTCCGTTGATCATACGCGTGGGCATCCCCCTCCAACATCACTACACTTCACTCCTCTCGCGCCTTTCCTCTCAAACAGCAACCAATCCGCCATCACCCGCACCACCACCACCATGCCTTCCTTCACAGTCTTCAAGGGTTCCAAGGATGGCTCCATCAAGGAGACGGAGACGAAGAAGGACAATTTGACCGGCGACCAAGTGCTGCTCAAGGTGACAGCTTCGGGCCTCTGCGGCACAGGTGAGCGTCGACATCCCCTGGACTGCGGCTGATGAAGCTAACACTCCCTCCAGACATGCACTACCGCAACGCCGACATGGGTCTGGGCCACGAGGGCGTCGGCGTAGTCGAGGAGACCGGGCCGGCGGTCAAGGTCCTGAAGAAGGGCGACCGCGTCGGATGGGGCTACGAGCACGACTGCTGCGGCCACTGCGAGCAGTGCCTGCGCGGCAACGAGACCTACTGCCCCGAACGCGCGATGTACGGCATGGCGGACCTCGACCAGGGCTCTTTCGCCAACGGCGCGGTCTGGCGCGAGGCCTTCCTCTTCAAGATCCCGGACAACCTGCCCGACGAGGCCGCGGGGCCGCTGCAGTGCGGTGGTGCGACGGTGTTCAATGCGCTCCACATGTACAACGCCAACCCGGTCGAGACGGTCGGCGTCATGGGTGTGGGTGGACTCGGTCACTTGGCCATCCAGTTTGCGGCCAAGATGGGTTGCAGGGTCGTCGTGCTCTCCGGAAGCGACAGGAAGAAGGATGAGGCGATGAAGCTGGGCGCCCACGAGTTCCTGGCGACAAAGGGCGCGAAAGAGCTGAAGGTCGCAAAGCCGCTCAACCGCCTCCTGGTCACCACCTCCGCGCTGCCGGAGTGGGACCTCGTCATCCCGATCCTGGCTCCCGGCGCCACCATCCACCCGCTCAGCGTCGACGATGGCAACTTCGCCATCCCGCAAATGCCGCTCATCCTCAACGGCATCACGATCCAGGGCTCGGTCGTAGCCAGCAGATACATCCACGCCCGCATGCTGGAGTTCGCCTCGCTCCACAACATCCAGCCCATCGTCGAGAAGTTCCCGATGACTACCAAGGGAATTGAGGAGGCCATGGCCAAGCTCGGGGCGGGCGAGATGCGGTACCGCGGGGTCTTGGTTGCTCAGTAGGAGCCGCCGGGCTCGAGCAGCTCAGGAGCCTTGTGGCATATAACTTTGCGCAGGAGTGACCGAATAGGCCGGTCTTGTTTCCATACCTTAGCCCATGCGATTTTGCGCGTCGTCTAGTTCGCTTAATACTAGTCCGCTGATGTTCTTTCCACGTCTACTCTCTTCTCCCATGCATGCCGCATTGCTTCCACGGCAGCAAAGGAAGTGAGGATACCGACTCTATGGTGCTATCGTCCACGAGATCCAGTGAAGCCGAAGGCGCGTAACGACAGCGATCTGCTCAGTCGATGCAACCGTAAGCGGACTATGAGGCTGTTGACGGTATGCTGGCAGCTGGATGCAACTCTAGCACTGCTTTGCGTCCCCAAATAATGCCAAGAAAGCGAAGACGCATGAATGTTGTCTCGACATGCTCTCAAATGGGTTAAGGCGATGTCTTGCGACTCAATGTCTTCGGCGAGCGCGTGGTCGGAGCCTCCTCGCTTGTGTTTTGGCGATCCTACCAGCATTACTTCACTCCAGCAATGAAGCAGGCAGGTCGAACGTCTTGTGGACATGGCCTTTGAACGTATCGTCGTCCTCTGACTTCTCGAAAGGGGCAAAATCCGTAGGGTTCTTTGCTTCGGGTGGGTTCGATTCGATCTCAATCGTGACCTGCGCATCAATCGGTCCATCAGTCTTCAAGCTCTGCGTGACGACCATCATCCCATAGACACCAATGATGTCTACGGGCCTTGCAGGGAAGCCTCCACCGGCTTACCGCTTCGTCGATGCAACTATAATCCACACCTACCGGGCCGTCATTCACCAGTCCCACGTCCATCATCGCCTGGAAGACACCGTCCTTGACACATTCATCCCGGTACTGGGAGCGCACGCGGCTGACAAAGTGGTCGTAGAGCTCCTTGCCTTTCGCCGCCGAAGCGGACTTGTGGAAGTCGGGCTTGTTGCCCTTCTTGGTGCTGGCCAGGAGCGTGAACTGAGAGACTAGAACGTGACGTGTCAGTCGACCCAGCTCTGGTCTGTGAGACGAGGAAACACATACCACACAGCACCTCGCCGTTGATCTCCTGCACGTTCTTCTTCCACTTGCTGCCTTGGTCGTCTTCCCACAGCTTCAGCTTGAGCACCTTGTTGGCCATGCTCTCGGCCTCCTTGGGCGTGTCGTCTTTGCCGACGGCGGCGAAGACCAGCACGCCCTTTGCGATGGTGGAGATGAGCTGGCCATCGACGGTGACGGAGGCCGACTTGACCCGTTGGATGACCGCTGCGACTGTTAGCAATGCACGGGATAATCAATGATTAGACTGACTCTTCATGATGCGCGTCGCGGCATGATCTCGCCGCCGTCGAATGTGTGGTGTTGATGAGAAGGAGGGAAGGTGATCGGATCGACAACGCGCAGGGTGCAGGGAGGTGCAGGTGGGCGAGGTGGGGTTCGGGTCTGGCGTGGCATCTTCGTGAGATCCGTGGGCGCACCCCCGGGCGTCAGCCACAGATCGCCGTTGGCTTTGCGCCCTGCCGCACCTCCACCTCCACGACGGCACCGCACCTTTCGTCCAGCAAACACAACAACACTTCCCCGGACGCAACACCACTCGCCCCTCACATTGCCCAATCTGGCCACCATCGCTTGCATCGTCCGATCCTCAAATTCGCCGGATCAAGGCCATTGCGCCTTCTGCTTTGCGACAGCTAGCGCCAGGCTGAGCGCCACGTTGCGAGGGCCACGCGCACGGCGACGACATGGCCGCCCGCAAGCTGCAGCAGGAGATCGACAAGGAGTTCAAGACGATCGCGCTCGGCATCCAGGCCTTCGACGGGGTGTATGAGAAGCTCGCGGCCAGCCAGAATGCGTCGCAGCGGGAGAAGCTGGAGGACAGCCTGAAGAAGGAGATCAAGAAGCTGCAGCGCTCGCGGGACAAGGTGAAGACGTGGGCGACGTCGAGCGAGATCAAGAACAAGACGCCGCTGGTGGACCAGCGGAAGCTGATCGAGACGCGGATGGAGACCTTCAAGATGGTGGAGAAGGGTGCGCTCTCACATGCGGTGCGGTGGTGAAGGAGGGCATGATACTGATGCATGTGACAGAGATGAAGACTAAGGCCTTTTCAAAAGAAGGCCTGTCGGCAGCAGCGAAGCTCGATCCCAAGGAGCGCGACAAGATGGAGATCTCAAACTTCCTCGCCGACATGGTAGACGAAATAGGCCGACAGACAGAAGCCCATGAAGCCGAAATCGAGACACTTCATGCCGGCATGAAGAAGGGGAAGAAAGACACAGGCAAGGCGGACCGGCTGTCGGAGCTGGAGCGGACGGTAGAAAAGCACAAGGAGCACACTGGCAAACTCGAGATAATACTGCGAGGGGTCGAGAACGGCAGCATAGACACGGATCAGGTCAAGGACATCCAGGACGAGATCAAGAATTACGTGGAGAACAACCAGGAGGTCGACTTCGAGGAGAACGAGTGGATGTACGAAGGGCTGAATCTGGAGGAGGAAGAAGAAGTGTGGGGCATGGTGAAGGAGGAGGGCGACAAGGTGTCTAGTCAAGATGCGCAGAGCGTGGCAGACGACACGCCTGACCATGCGGAAGTGCCAGGACCAGCGAAGGCCGGGAATGGGGGCAAGGGCAAGAGCGCATCCATATCAGAAGGCCCGCCCAATGGGCGGAGAAGTTCACAGCAGCACGCGAAGAGTCCATTACCGGCGTTGTCGACGCTGCATTCAAACCTACCAGCCAGTGCTGTGGGGAAGATGGTGCCATCAGATATGAAGCCTGCACCCCTGCCAACAATACCCACGGGCCAGCCACTGAAGTATGCTAGCGCAGCAGCAGCGGCAGCGGCAAGCGACAAGAACGGCGTCGGTATAGCGCCGCTACCACCACCACCCGGGGCGCACAAGGCAAGCGAGCAGACAAGTCCGCCGGTCGCGAATGCACAACCTGTGGAGACGCTGCAACAAACAGCGAAAGCAATCGAGCAGCTGCCGCCGAAGCAACCTACCCCTACGCCCAAAGATGAGCCAGCACCAGCAAGAACAGCAACCCAGCACAGCTCATCTGCGCCGTCCGTGCAGCCTTCGCCACAAGTTTCGCAAGCGGCGCCTTCGCATGCTGCCACCGACTCGACGAGCACAGCAGTATCTAAGAGCCTGCAACCACCGTCGCCAGACTCAGGCGTGGCCGGCATCGCCCTGTCAAATGGCACAGCGGCCGAGCAGTCTGAGGACGAGGAGGAAGAGTCCATCTACCACCTCCCCTCCTCCCTCACCGACCTCCTCGACTCCTTCGAGGAGACGAGGAAGAAGGCCGCCTCGGACGCCCCCTTCGACCCCATCCTCCTCAACGCCTCGCGCCTCCAACTCCCCACCCCCTCCGACAGCGCCAAGCCCGCGCACTACGCCCCGCAGACGCCCTACCCGTACACCCCGTCCCACTACCCCACGACGCCGCTGCCCATCTTCGACGACCCACGGCTGTACGCGCGCATCGACACGGACAGCCTCTTCTACGCCTTCTACTACCGCCAGGGCACCTACCAGCAGTACCTCGCCGCCAAAGCGCTCAAGGGCCAGAGCTGGCGCTTCCACAAGCAGTACCAGACCTGGTTCCAGCGGCACGAGGAGCCGAAGAGCATTACCGAGGAGTTTGAGCAGGGGACGTACCGGTTCTTTGACTACGAGAGCACTTGGTTTGCCACCCCGCCCTCCTCACTGTTCTGGGACACTGCTGATGACAATGTAGGATGAACCGGCGGAAAGCGGACTTCAAGTTCGCGTACAAGTTCCTGGAGGACGACCTATAAGAGGCAGCCGCCTGTACCAGCAGTGTGTGCGCGAGGCGAGACATTGGCGCACGCTGTGCTCGCAGTGTACTAGCGGGCGTACCCTGGAGGCGATGCAGCAGTGGCGGACCCACGTTTGGGCTCTCTCGCTTGGGTGGTGTATCGATAGCTGAGCCCCGGCCGGCATCACACGAGTTCGCTTCTAGGGGAGCGCCTTTGGGTGGGCTTGGGCGCTCCCCGCTACACCCACAGTACCAATACTAGACCCGCTCCCTTCATGATCGCCTCGTCTACCGCCGTCTAGGATGACGAGAATACCGGGTGTACTCACTGACCGTACAAGTGAATAATGCCTTGCAGAACGGATGATTCCGACACGACTAGATCTCGTACTGCCAGACCGATCAAAACGTCACCTTCACCCCCCGCCCCTGAACAATCGCCCCCGTCGCCCGCTGCGCCGGCGCCCCTGCCGGCGCCGCACTCCGGGCCTCGTGGCGAATCCGCCGCGCGTCCCGCCGCTCCTCCTTGTCCCGTCTCTGCTCGCGGGGGGCGGGGCCCTTGAAGCCCCGCGCGGCGGCCGCGTCGGCGACCAGGGACTCGAAGTCCTCCGCCTTGGCTGGGGCGGCACGCTCGTTGTGCGTGGGAGGAGCGCGGCGGTCTTGCGCCGGTGCGCCGTCAGCGTTGGATGGTCTCGGCCCCTTGCCGCCGTAACGCTTCTTGTACCGCGTCTGCGCATCTTCCGCGAACTCTACTCGTAAAAGCCGGCCATGGAGCTGATTGATATGCTTCTTGTGCCTCCGCACCCCGCCCTTCCTCTTACTCCGCTTCTTCGAGCCTGGCCCGGTGGCGTTGTCTACGACCTCGTCCTCGCTCCCCTCCTCACTGCTCCCCCCATCCTCCTCTGCCTTGACGTACACAAACCCCCGCACCGCCGCCTCGGCCGCCTCGGCCTCCACGAACCTCACCCACGCGAACCCCTTGCACTTCCCAGTGTCCTGGAACGTCGCCAGGAAGACATCCTCCGTCTTACCCGCCGGCGCGAAATGCTCTTCGAGATCCTCCCGCGTGACGTCAAAGCTCAGATTCCCCACAAAGACCCGCTTCGTCGGCTCCACCTTGTCTTCCTGCTTCTTATCCGCTGCGGTGACCGCTGGCCGACCTTCGAACGACTTGGCGTTCTTAATGAGGACCCGCCGGCCAGACATCATGAACTCCGTCAGCGCCATCGCCTTACCCAGCACGGCCTCGGTGGTGAAGTCGACGTAGGCAAACCCTTTGTTCGTGCCCCGGATCGCCTTGTCGGTCGGCGCCGGCATGTGCAGGCGCACGAGGTCCTCGCCGACGATGCCGCCTTCCTCGCGCAGGAACTGGCGGAGAGAGTCCTTGGTGGCGGAGAAGGGGAGGTTGCCGATCCAAATGCCATACTCGGAGCGCGTGGCGGGGGTGGGGAGGGTGGGGATGGTGTCGGGGTGGGGCTTGGCATATTGGTCGGCAATGGCTTGGGCGGCGGTGGAGTGGGCGGAGGAGGCGGTGTCGGGATCAACGGGTCTGCTGCTGGGCTTGGAGCTCTTCTTGCTCTTCCTCTCGGCGCGCTTGGCCTTCTTCGATGGGGGCTCGGGGAGGGAGACGTCGATCTCGAGTTCTTCGTCCTCCGGGACCGTGCTCTGCTTGCGCTTCTTGGCGATAGGCTCGGGGGACGGAGATGGGGAGGCAGCCATGACTTCCTCATCCGACTTACGCTTGCCCATCTTGGCGAATATCAGTGAGTGATGATGGGCGGAAAGTTCGAGTGAGACGAAAATGGAACTTTCATGTGATGGCACGCTAGTCCTGCTACGTTCGACTGAATCGCTCACACGTCTCCATCCACGTCGTCGACACGAAACAGCGGCGGGATGGATCATTGACAGCGTCGCCATTGATACTCGCCACCACCGTCCCGCTCTCCTACCATGGCCGCCCCACCCGCTGCGCATCCAGCGTTCGGCGGCAAGTCGCTCGAGAACTTGCCAGGCAATCCCTACGCCGTCGCCGCCGCAATTCCTTCTGCACCCGCAGCGGCAACGGCACCCGCACCTGCACCGCCGCCGCAGGCGGAGGTGGACCGCAGCCAGCGGTACAAGTCGTGGCGGAAGAAATACCGCAAGATGCGCGCGCGCTTCGACGGCCTACAGGAGGAGAACAAGCGGCTGTTCAAGGACGCCTTCAAGCTGGAGGCCACGGCCAAGCGCCTGCGCGAGGAGATTGAGTGAGTTCCGCCCCGTCACTGTGCTCGATGATCGGAGGAGCTGCTAACCGCGGTATGTACACATAGCGGCCTCCTCGACGTCTGCCTCGACCTCAACGAATCCCCGTCCCTCCCCCCGCACCTCCGCTTCAACATCCACGACGCGCACCCCCGCCATCCCCCCGCCGTCGACATTCCCGCCGACATCAGCCCCGAGCAGGCCAACCAGGCCGTCCTGGACTACCGCCACGCCGTCGCCCAGGGCTCCCTCCCCGCCGTCGACCTGCAGATCATCCGCGCCGAGGTCGACACCAAGCTCGCCGCCCAGGACGTGCGCTCCCTTGACGCCCTGCTCGCCTCCGTCCCCTCTCGCCCCGTCGCCGCCAATCCCCCCTCTACCCTCACCCCCGGCGACCAAGAACCAGGCTACATGACCGCCGAACAGGAATCGGCCTACCTCCAACAGCTCGACGCCGACCTCGCCGAGCCCCTCAGCAACCTCGGCCGCCCGGACTCCGTGCCCGCCGGGGAGAAGGCGAAGCACTTTGCGGATATGACCCCGCGCGAGCTGGAGCGCCACCTTGAGCTGCGCAACCCACAGTCCGCGCACACCTGGCTGGCCGCGCACAATAAACTTGGCCTCGGGCCGGCGGTCGCGGAGGCCGGCATCGACGACAACGAGTCCCTGGCCAGTCACGAGCAGACGCAGGCGAAGCCGCCTAGGAAGCGCGCGAAGAAGAGTACGCTGGCGAAGGAGGTCGGGGAGCGCGCGGTGCTGCTCGCGAGGGATGGCGCGGGTGCCCCTGGGGCGAGCCCGGGCGCGGCGTCGATCGCGGGGCCGGAGGAGGAGGAAGGGCACTGGAGTGGCAAGGATGCCGGGGCGAAGAAGCGGGCGGGGAAGGGAGAGACGGACAATGCGTACCACCCCAAAGGCGGCAGCGGCAGCAGTAAGAAGGCTGGCAAGCGCAAGCGCAGCGGGGAGGACGTGGGCGGGTCCACTATGCCGGGCGAGCTTGTGGCAGAAAGTGGGAGCGGAGGGGCCAAGAAGGTGAAGCTGGAGGTCGCAGGTGCCGGCGCTGGTGCCGGTGGGGTCATGCCTCCGCAGGCCTAGGTGGCCTTTGGCAGCATGCGGCTAGAGGGCGCCTTCCACGCCCGAGCCCTTGGGCATCCGCAAGTGAGCCCTGGGGAAAGGCGCTCGACCCTACCGATCCAATACGTATGTTCCTCCCGGAGTAGCACGTTCAGCCCCGGCGTCGATCGTGATGTCGATGCGCAGGAGCGGCACCCCGATCATTCCTATACTCCCCCAAAACCGCGCCCCCTCAAGTGGACGAACGGCGCGCTGACACCGGAGGCCGTGTTGGCCGGCTGGGACGTCACGGCGCCGGGCGAGGACGACTGGCGGCGGGCCCGCCGCGCCATCTCGAAGCGGACGTCGCAGGTCCGGCTGCGACAAGCGAGGAGGGCCGGGGGAGGGGGAAGGGCGTCTCTGCCGTGAGGAAACCACGCGCGTGTGTGGTCGAGGGACGGGGCTTTCTGGCTGTAAAGCCGCAGGGCCAAGATGATCGCCGGGCCTTTCTCACGGCGTGCTAGGATGTCGGTGGAAGGCTGGGAAGAGCTCTAGGCGGGCGGATAAATTTGCGCATGCATACGCTCCGTGCAGAGCGTACGGCGCCTCTCGCGCACATGGACGAGGAACAAGGGACCGGGAGACTGTAGAGTCTCGGCCATCGAGGCAGCGTGGATGAACGTTGCTCAAGTCACCCACTCCCGCTTGCTCATTGATAGTGTATTACAGCGTCCGCAACCCTCGCTACGATATATGCTTTGAATTGACGTGCTCGCGTAGTTGGACACGTACTGCCTTTCATGACTGCCTCTGGCGCTTGACGAGAAGACGGAAGAGCACGAGTGTCAGAGTGGAACGCAGTGCCCTCCGTGATGAGATCTGCCATTTCTATGCCTCGCCAACCGCTATGTGCCCGAACGCCACCGCATGCCGTGGAGAACTATCGTCGCACATATGAGTGACCCTATGCACTCGTGGGCCATCATAGAAAGGCGAGTCTCTTTCGTACTTGCCACTACCCCATCGCGCACCACGGCCCTCACCACAGCATCGACTGCGGCCGCGACTCGGCCGCAGCAAGCAAGCCTCTCCGCTACTTGATCATCCGCTTCCGCTTCCCGACCTGCGCCGAGAAACCCGTCTTGATAGCCGTCACTGACCGCCGGGAGCCGCACGAGTTGCACGTGACGAAGTACAGCCGGTTCTCGCCCTTGTTGAGCTCGGTGTCGGGGGAGCGGCACGTCTTGCAGGTCACGTACTCCACTATACGCACGCGTCAGCATGTCTGGACGTAGCAAGTAACGCATAGTGAGGCGTCACGTACTGATGTACCGCCGCAGCACATTCTCAATCTGCTTCTGCTGGAAGCGGCCCTTGATCACCAACCGCCGACTCCCGTCCACGGACCCACTCGTGCCCAGCTCGGCGAACAGGAACTGCGTAACGTGCTCATCCGTCCGCTTCATGCGCTTGCAGATTTCGGCGATATTGGCGAAGATGGTCTTCTTGTTGCCCTCGCGCAGGCACTGGGGGGGCGGGATCTTGTAGCTCTTGCCGCCCCCGAGGCTCGCGAGGTCCGGGTGCGTGTCGTGCAGCAGCGTGAAGAAGCGGTGCAGCAGGCTCTCGTAGTGGATGTCCTCCTTTGCGTCGTGCGCCCAGACGCCCGTGCCGTCTCTCAGGTCGCCGTCCTGGAGGCCCGTGGCCGCGCTCTCCGACGCGGGTTCCGGCGCAGCGGTCGTGTCTGCCGTCTCGTCCACGCCGGCTTCGGCGAGCTTGGCCTCGAAGTCGTCCTCGGGCGCCTTGGGCTTCTTCTTCTTCTTCTTCTTGAGCGCGCTCAGATCCAGCTCGCCGTCGTCGGCAGCGGGTTCCGCCTTTTCGGCATCGCCTTCCTCGCCCTCCTCCTTCTTGGGCTTCTTCTTCTTCTTCTTCGCCAGGCCCTCAAACATGGCCGTCACCTCGTCGACTTGCTTGTCATCGCCGGAACTGCCGTCCACGGGCTTGCTGTGGGATTCCGCGGAGTCCTTCTCGCCCGTCGTCTCGCCATCGCCGTCGAGGTCGTCGGCAAAGGCGACGGACTTGCGCGGTTTGCGCTCTGCTATTGAGTCGGCCATGGTGGGTGTGAGTGTTTGAGAAAGTTGGGAGGGAGCGAAGACATATATCGCCCCGCCAAAGATGAGTCAAATGTGAAGCCTGAGGCCGTACTAGAGCGGCAGTGCCCGTGGGCATACAGCGGCCCGGCAGATGCACAGTACGTGTTTGTTTGAGTAACAAGAGACATCGTCGAAGTCACGTTCAAGTGACGATCGCCATGTCGGAACCGTCCTCCTCGTATGCGAACATTCCCACCCCCACCGACGAAATTGACTCGCTCCCCTCATCCTCCGCCGGCTCCAGCACCGCAGGCTCGGAAGATGGGGACTACTCCTCCGACGCGGATCGCGAATGGCGCGAGAGTCTGCAGCAGTTGGAGCTGCTGTTGACGATGGTACTGGTGCCATACCTGGGGAAATACTTTGGGAGGAGGTGCGCTTATTGGGGTGAGTGAGAGTCTCCGCACCTGGGCAGTTGCAGTGTCGACGGCACGGAAGCCTGGGAATATGAATGCAAACATGATCGAGCATGTGCTAATGGTATACTGCAGGATGGGGCCGGTTCATGGAGTGGAAGTACCCCGTCACCGTCGAGATCACAAGCCCAGGCCTGTTCAAGGGCGCGGGTGTCATCGAGGCAGCGGCCGCGCTATGAAAGCTCATCGGCAAACCTGGCCTTGCTCTCGTCAATCGATGATGAATCTGGCACGCTCGAGGGTCCTCTGGCGGCGATGTCGCAGCGCTGATACGCGTTCGCAAAGCCACGGCTCACGTCAGGGTTCAAGCAAGCACTACAGCAGGCACAGCAGTGCATCAAGCCCGCCGGCATTCACTGGGGACTTGAGAGTGTACCTCGACCTTTGATTCGGCTTTGTCTCCATGATGCTAGAGACACCGACACGATCTGCGACGACCAGAATCGGAGATGCGCCACGATCTACACGTACAACAAGCCCGCCGATCCAGCAACAATGTCCGCGGGAACCATGGCCGACGCCCAGCCCCCACCAGCGGCCGAAGTCGAGATGACGCGCTACTTCACCCACTACCCCTGGTGCTGCCACCGGTCCTGGCTCTCCGGGCTCGCCTTCCACCCCAGCCCGGCCCCAATGACGCGGGACATCGTGCTGCGCAGCGACGACGGCGAGATCTGCTGCCGCTGCGACGACTCCCGACGCGCGGTACCACACCGTCGGCGTGCCCCGCTCACGCGCCCAGAGCAAGAGGTGCGTGGGCTGCTGCTGGACCTGCGGGCTGTCCTCGGGTCGGAGGCGCAGATGGTGGAGCTGGGCAAAATGGCTGGGCGGCCTGCAAGGGGCGCATACTGGCTTGAGGTGGCGGGGAAGGTGCAGAGGATCGCGGATGAGGAGAGGGCGAGGAGGAGGATGTGGCGGAGGGTGGGTGGGGACGTGAGGTTCGCTACGGTCGGCGGTCCCATTCAGCGCTACTTGTGCGGCTGGTGATCTCCATACACCACGAGAAAAGCTCGAGAAAGATGTCTCTGCCGGTCAGACAGACGCACCACCAGCCTCTTCTGTAAGGCCCGAGTGCACTTGATACATGTATGCATCTGCGGTCGAATGTGTATCTTGGTGTATCTAGTCTCGTTCGCTGGACCGCTACATGTACGTTAAGCGCCTCCAGTTGACATGTCCTCACATCATCAAGCCGTGAATCCGCGACTCCATCGCAGTCGAGTGAGCGCCTGAACAGCTGAGAGACCTGCAGCAGCCCTCAGAGGATCGCCGACCCTTCACCATCCCATCGCTAGAGCGCAGCACGATCCCTGACCAGCTGGTCCGCCAGCACCTATCACGTGACATCTTGGCGCCATCCTGCAGCGCCGCCTGAGTGGCCCTCCTCCCCCGTCCTCCTCCACTGCCCCGCTTTCCCCGTCGTGCCACACAAGGCCGCGTCAAACGAGCTCGATCTCATTTTGCACGTCGACAACATCCGCGGGCCGTGCTTGGATAAGTAGTAGGCCATCCCTTGGAACGTCGTGACAAACGCTCGCGGCCGCAGGGTCCCCACACGCGGCAGGAATCCCATCGGCGCCTCTTCGCCCACGCTGCTGGACGGCTGGACAGCGAGTGCCAGCAGGCAGAGCGTTGTCGCGTGCGCGTCGGCAAACGGGCGCAGGAAGGCGGCGAGCACGAGCACGCCCGCCAGCACCGCCAGCACCTGTGACCCGGTGCCGGCGTGCTCCCACACCTGCTCCGCGATTCTACCGAAGTGATCCTTGTTCCGGAACGTACTACGCTTCTTGTGCACGTAGACGTCGCAGACGGAGCTCTCGTTGCCGCGGCGCATGCCGGTCTCCGTGACTTGGCGGTGGGGCTCGCGCTTGGTACTCTGCAGCCGCGTCGTGGCGCGGGCTCCGGTAGTCGCGCGGAGGCTGGTCCGAGCATCAGCCGGTGGCGCCGTGGCGCTGAATGGGCTGGACCTGGATAGGCTAGTGCCCGCCGGTGGCGCCGAAGCGCTGTATGGGCGGGCCTCCGCGTTCGCAAGAATCGTCGGGCTCTCGTCCGCCTGGGGCGCCGAGGCGCTGGTCGGGCGGGTGACGAGGTGGGCGGGCGTTGGGGCGAGCGCACGCCGCGAGCCTGTAGCCCTAGAGGGTACAAAGCTGCTGCGTGTGGCCTTCTCTACCCAGCTGTCAATTGTAACGTCGCCTGTGGTGGAGCTGCCAAGTATTGGGCGGGTGTGGTTGTCGGTGCCAAGCCGTAGGTACGCGCCGCCGTTGGTTTGATGTCTGCTCAATGTGGTCTGGAGAGTTGAGTTGTCGTCGCGATCCACGACACAGTGCATCGCCGTGGGAATCCGCCTCTTGAGCAGATATAGCTCGGTGCTAGGGCTAGTAGCCTTCGCCATGCCTTCACCCAGGGTGAAGACGGGCCTTCCTTCTTGCGCAGCGGGCTCGTTTTGGAACGGAGCTCCGCTTGGCACTGGCACGGAGGTGGACGCCAGATCTGCGCTTGCTGTCGACGGTCTCGGTCGTCTCTTGGCCGTGTCGGTCAGTGACTTTTGTATACCAGCGCCACTGAAGATCGTCTTGTGGCTGGGCGAGTCGCCCATGTTGATGCCTTCCATCGGCACACTGGACGTGACACGCTCGGCATGCCCGTCTTGCCTTCCTTCGTGCGATGATGAAGTCTCTGTATCCAACAGGGCTCCACCTGAGACCGGCACGGAGGTATATGCCTGTCCCTCGCCTGTCACCACCTCTTGTGATGACCATCTCGCCCGCGTGTTGGCTATCATGCTGGGTAACGCTTGCCCACCGCGACCCGTCTGGTGGCTGATGTCGTCGACGTTCGTCTTCATGCGAAGATAATCGCCAATGGACATGCCCTCCAGCGGGCCAGAGACAAGACGCTGCGCAAACGTGTCCCTGCCAACCTCGTCGGGGTCGGGCAAGGACTGCGGATGGCGTGCCTTCGGGTGCATGCAAGCAAACATGTCGAGCATGTGCTGCTTTCGGCGGAAACCGCCTTGCGCATCCTCCACCGTGGCCGTGACGCCGCTCTCGGATAAGCTGAAAGTCGGCGCCTGGATTGTATTGACCCGGCTGAGCAGGTGCTGGCCAGTATGCGCAGATGCATGCGATTGCGCGATTGCGCCGACCACACTGGACAATGTGACTAGCTGGAGCGAGATGCTCGCTGGGCCATTAGACTTCAACAGCCTGCCGAATGCCCTGATCGCTTTGGTCGTGCCGCTCAGTTTGAGCACGGCGGCACTCAGCGATGTCCGAGCGTGCGACACACCGGTGTGCATTAGACCGGCAGGTGTTTGCTGTGCAGTGTTCGACTGCCGGGTTGCAATCGCTCGATTGTCCGTTGGAGCTTGCCCGCTTCGTAGATGCTCCCAAAGCAGATGTGCGTTCGCATCTGCGCCTTGTATTTGGTCGGGGCGACATGCTTCGCTGCTGTTCGCACTATTCGCGCTGGCCGCAGTCTGTGGGTTCTGGCCGGCAGTAGTGTTCTGCGTACCGTCCGGACTCAGGAGTGTGCCAACGGGCGGGTTCTGCGGTTGGTCGTCTTGTCGGCCCGGGTCGTGCCACTGACCTTGCCATTGATTCCGTGAGGGTGATGTCCGCTGGGTGTCTTCTGCGAGACTTTCCATCCTTCTACTGAAATCCCCTGTCATATAGACCACGTGATCGAAGTTTCTTCCCTGAGGATTGATGAGCGGCATTGGGTCATCGAACACATCCGTGAAGTTGTCAAAGAGCTGCATGTCGGCCGCAAGGTCGTCGAAGATGAGGTTGTCGATGTCAGTCACAGTTGGCTGCACCTTGTGAGAGCGCATGGTCGTAGTCGCTGTCGCCGGAATGCGGGTTTTCGTGATCTTCTGCTTCGTCGCCAGTGTGTCCATGTCTGGCTGATTGTGGTTACATTTACGCTTGCGCTTCGCACACTTGTCACATGCTTTCGCGATTCGTCGTTTCCGGTACTCGGCCTTTTCGGCCTCGGTCATCTTCCGCCGGATTCTTTGCTTGGGCTGGTCGATGGTGGACACGCTGAATACGCCAGTCATACCCTCCAGAGCTGGCGGGCTGGATTCTCCGCTCCAGGTCTCCGTCACCGACGGCGCCGTAGAGTATTGCCGCGTCAGGGCTGGGACCTGGGGCTGCGGAGTCATGCCGTACATCGGAGTCGCCAGATCGAAGGTCTCGGGACTGCTGAGGGTGGACGCCGAGCCGGACGATGACATGGACGGCCAGGAGTGCTGCCAGGGAGACTCTGGGATGGTGGTCATCGGCGTCGGCATTTGTTCGGCTTGGCGCTCTTCGAGGAGGAACTTGATCATCGCGTCGCGCATCCGCTCGGAGTGCGACTTCACGTGCGGGAAGGCCAGGCGAAGAGCGTCGAATAGTTCGTCGGAGTCCTTGGCCGGGAAGTAGACGGGGGGCGCGGCGGGGTCGTAATGCTGCCCGGGCGGCGTGTCGCGATAGATGAAGTAGCCGGGTATGGTATCGTCCATTGGGAAGGCGTATGGATCGAAAGCCATGGGTGATGTCTGCATCCCGTCAGCGGGGAGTCTCCTCATGATCCCGTGTTTCCCGAAGCCCTTGCCTGATGTCGAGTCTGGTGATTTCGAGGGACGTGAGTGGCGGTGATCAGACGAGGCCGCTCGTCGCGACTGGTCGGTAGTGGGTTGGCTGGCGTCCAGACGCTGGCACGCCGTCTGCAATCGGATCTGACTGGTGTCGAGAAGGAGCGCAGGAGCCTTGGACGACCTTCAATGGCAGCCAGGCTGCTATTAGCTGGAGGCACGCACGGCAGAGAGGTACCCCACCAAGGTGACTCGATTCGAACACCGCGCCTCGAAGGATGAGGGCACGGACCACGTTAGTCAGACGCACTGGACCACTGGTTCCTCGCCGCAGCGCTTTCGCAGGAGCCGCGCAGGGCTGTCATCAGCGTGCATGGCACGGCAATCAGGGTACATGTACCAAGTGTCGCCAAGCATCGAGGTGCTGGCGCCGCCACTGGCACCCGGAGTGACACGTCTCCTGCGAGCAATGCTTGGCCCTCATGAGAGTACATGTAGTGATTGAAGGTGTTGCGACACGAGGGGCCTGAACTCCGTCTGGGGAAGGTCCGAATGCCGGTCGTGCATGGGTCGGCCGCAGTCCACATGCCGCCAGGCAATCGCTCCAATCGATCATGGAACGTCTGCAGGGTGACGCTTGGCCCTCGCTCTACAACGCTCTACGAGTCGCACTTTCCCGGCCGTCCTGCGGCGTCGCCGGTGGCATCGCATCGGAAGGGTACATGTACCTTACAGAGCACGGTAGCGGAGTGTAGTCGAGAGATCGCGGAGCAGCGTTCGAAGTGATTGGCGTTTTATCCCCACTAGGCCTTCACTCGGCCTCACATGGATAGTCTGACGAATCACTCCCTTTATGATATTACAGCCAAACCCCTCTTCTTGCAGAGTGGAAGAAGCGCTGCAAGCTTCCGAATGCGAGGACAACGCCAGTCTGTCCTGACCCGACCACTCCCCGGCAGTAAGCACGTGGCCTGCTCTCTCTATTCTACACCAACGAGACGAACCGGCACGACAATCCCTCCCTAAGCGCCGGTGGAAACGCTGCGGTGCAGCAGCGGCAAGCTCCCGACGACAGCGGGCCAATCGCATCTCTCAGCCTCAGCTCAAGAGCTGCGGTGTCGAAGGACGCGCTCCTCGACATGAATCAGCTGATGATGGATGCCCTCGGCCACTCTGGGAGCCAAGCGCGTAAGTATAGCAAGTGCCTCTCACGCTGTCGTTGATCATCTCTTTCCTCTCTTCCTGCTACCACCCAGCTGATCTTCCGCCCGACGTACTCCCTCTGCCACAGCCCGAGAACTACAGAGCGTCTTTAGATCCTGTACACGCCGGATAGAGCGACAGTCGCAGCAGCGAGCAGCTTAAGTGCGCGAAGCCGGTCACAACAGCCCAGCTATGGCGCAGAATCAAGCGCAGTATTATCCTCGTAAGACGCCCGGTCCGTGAGAGAGATCGACACCGATGAGCTGATGTGCATCGAACAGCTCCGCCTGGAGGGCATGGTGAGCACCCCGATCGTGACACGAGTCCTAGACGCTCACTATGATCAGAGCCGCCACAGCAGCAGTTCAGTCCTCCGCCATCATCACACAGCCAGCAGCAGAGCTACTATCCTCCGCCAGGCGAAGCCCAGTACTCACCCCCCAACAACACGACTTTTGCACCTCCACCGCAGTTCGCGCCGCCGCCTTCCGTCTCGCCACCCCTGCCCGATGGCAACACCGGTAATGCCATCCGCCGCGATGTCTCTCCTCTGGCCCAGCCAGTGGGAGCAGACCAGTCGCTGCCGTACTACCCAGGTCCACCAACCAACTCCTATCCGCCCGAGAAGCAGAAAGAGCCTGAACAGTCTGCGCCGGCTCAAAGACCCTTCAACACCAGCCGGCCGTCGAACATGCCCGGCGGTGCACCACCACAGGGTCACTTCGTCGGCGCGAGCGCAACAATCGACGATGTCGGGACCTTCAACGGAGGCTCGTATAGGATCAGCCACCG
>JAWDJV010009792.1:0-17507 GCA_033119285.1 Teratosphaeriaceae sp. CCFEE 6253
ACACGACACACCGAGCCCGTCGATTGTCGTCCACGCCGATCATGGGTATCGGGTTGGCAAAGCTGGTGATGGTTTGTGACATGATTGTATGATAGATGAGTTGTTAGTATAGCTACAACTACACCTTACCATATCTACTTTGTCTAACAAAGGTCTTCGACGCCCTGATTGTCTCATTTCAAAGCCGGTCGCTGGTGTTGTTGCATGTTGTGGCAACCCGAACCAGCGTCTCCTCTCGATTAGAGCCCAGATTCTTCATCAACGTGCTGCAACCTCTGGCGATCATATTGTGCTATGGGGCAGAGGATACTTGTCTGTGATGCGTTCGATCGCTCGACTTGATTGCAAAGTGTACTGTGTATACAGACGCTGGCGTGAAGATGTGCTGTGGACGGCTTTACTGGGTTGCTATCTCCGGCCGCGGCTAAACATACATGTAGCCAAAGGTAATCGAGCTTCGAGCTGGATGAGGTGAGATATCGTAGACATGCGATCGAGCGAACATTGTTCGTCCCCATCAGTCAGAAGACTGCAACCCCGCGAACATCTTCGGACGATCTGAATACTTTGAGCAGGATGTCTGCTTCACGAGAGCCACTCTCGCCGGTGGAGTCCTGGCAGACTGACACCGAGAGCACTGGCGATGACGACATGGAGTTTGATGTAAGCTGCGATGGAACGACACAGTATTGGAGGGCACTTTGGGTACAGTATGGACTAATGATGGGCAGCTGGCCGAATCGACTCCCTCGGGCGTGTCCGAGGATCTGGAGGAAGAAGGAGCCGAGACGACATTGTACTTCGACGCCGAAGAAGGCGTGCTCCGGGACGAGGACGGCAACACGGTAACCCTAGAGGAAGGCGATGAGAGTATGGACGATGCATCAGAGGATCTCGAAGCACAGACGGAGGAAGGTGATACAGCAGCGGAAGATGAGCATGAGGGAACACAGACACCGCAGGCCGCCGGCAGCTCGAATCCGCCCCAGACCGAGCAGGCTGCTCAGACTATACGAAGTACGTCCTCCACCATCGATCCTGTCCAGCCGAGAAGACCGGGCCGCTTGCGGCGGTTCAGCTCCGCAACCCAGTCGCGAGTAAGCTTTCTCTTTCTTTCGAACATGGTGACTGATCGTTGTTCTCTGCTGCGGCACAGTAACCCAGCAACAGATCCTCCAACTCCTCTCCCAGGCCGGCATCCGCGGCGTGTTCCAGCCCTCCACGGGCGTGACCACGCGAGCACAAGCCCGACGGCTGAACGCGCAGCACGTCGAGCTCGCCGAGGATGACGACGAGGTGCCCGACGAGGACGAGGACGACGAGACGCAGGCCTACCTCGGCTACGGCGCGCGTAGACGACGACAACGACGCTCATTCGGCGGGGACAGGTATCCCAAGATCCCGTCGGAAGAGGGCGCGAAACTGATGGACAGCGGCACGTTCGGCAATAACGATCGATGCGATCACACTGCCTGCGGCGTGCCGCTCTCTCCGCCAACCCTCCAAAAGCGCCGCAAGCTCGCCCGGCGCATGCTGGACCGCGAGCTCGGCCTCAGCAGTAACGGCCGGGGTCGCGTGCTGGGCTCCCTCGCCTCACAAGACCTCATCCCGCGATCGAAGGCTGACTTGATCATCAACCTGAACGCGCGGTGCTACTCGGGCCAATTCAGCGACGACGGCTCGTTCTTCTTCGCCTGCGGACAGGACTTCAAGGTCCGCATGTACGACACCAGTAACCCGTACGACTGGAAGTACTACAAGACGGTCAATTACTACGGCGGGCAGTGGACGATCACGGACGCCTCGCTATCGCCTGACAACAGACTGCTGGCGTACAGCTCCATCCGCTCGCAGATTTGCCTGGCCAACACTGAGCGCGGTGATGACTCCGACCCGCAGCTGCTCGACTTCTCCGACACTGGCAATGGCGGACACGGCTCCGGCGGTGGCGGAGGTTGGGGCCGAAGCCGAGGGCACTTTGGCATCTGGTCCCTGCGCTTCTCTGGCGACGGCGGCGAGATCGTGGCCGGCACCTCGGACCAAAGCGTTTACGTCTACGATCTCGAAGCGCAGCGCAGTATCCTGCGGATTCCGGGCCATCGGGACGACGTCAATGCTGTGTGCTTCGGAGACAAGATGTCTCCGCACATCTTGTACTCTGGGAGTGACGACACGACGGTGAAGGTTTGGGACCGGCGAAGTCTGGCGAGTATGCGGCCGGCGGGGATGTTCCTGGGACATACAGAGGGTGTGACGTATATCGATAGTAAGGGCGACGGCCGGTATGTGATCAGCAATGGCAAGGATCAGACGTGCAAGCTGTGGGATCTCAGGAAGATGATTGGCACGGACGAGGCAGAGGGCATCAATCCGCAGGTCAGTCGTCCCCAACCCCTCGCATTGCGAACCCTACTGACATGACCCCAGGACTTCACGACCAGCTTCGACTACCGCTTCTCCCCCTACGACACCGAAGACCACCGCCCGCACCCGCACGACTGCTCCCTCGTCACCTTCCGCGGCCACCGCGTCCTCAAGACCCTCATCCGCTGCCACTTCAGCCCGCCGACGAGCACCGACCAGCGGTACATCTACTCCGGCTCCCACGACGGCAAGATCTACGTGTGGAACCTCGACGGCACGCCCGCGGGCACGCCGATCAACGTCCTCGCCGCGACCAAGAACAGCCGGCCGGTCAGCGACGAGCAGTTCGTCGACCGCTACGACTACCACGGCCGCGGCGGGGTGTGGAAAACGATCGTGCGCGACTGCAGCTGGCACCCCACCGCGCCCGTCATCGCGGCGACGAGCTGGAACGGCTGGGACCACGGGCTCGGGACGTGCACGGTGCACAGCTGGAACGACGGCGCGGAGAGCGACGAGGTGGGCGGCGACGAGGACGGCTTCTCGGGCGCGAGCGGGGAGACGATGGGCAAGGCGGAGTCGTTGGGGAGTACGCCCATGGGGGCGCGCGTCACGGCGCAGCTGCGGCACGACGCGCGGTTCTATGGGACCGAGAGCCGGAATCAGCCCGGGGCGCGGCGGACGCGGTTGCGGGATCGCATGGGGCTGGGGAATCTGTGGGGGGCGGGGGAGGGCGATGGGGAGGAATGACTCACCGATGAGGATGCGGATGAGGATGGTGATGGTGGCGGCGGTGCAGCAGAAGGCGGGACTGCGAGCGTGCATGGGTATGGAGGTGGTGGGCCATTCGGCATGTTCCCCGTTGGTGGCGCATTGGGATGAGTCGCCGACGCAGCTGCATACGCTGCCTGCAACTGGCATCACGAATGGTATGTCACGGGGCTTGACGATAGACGATGATGGTTGGAGTTCTGGGACCGGGCACACATATCTCGGCATAGTTGGAGCGAGATGTGCTTGCGTATCGTGGTACAACATGGACTGCATGACCCCCACGGCCGATGTGTTTGATTTTGGACGCCCTGAACGCCTCGCTGAGCAGCCGGATACCGCAGGTGCCATCGCCTTAGCACTGTTGCTTTCAAGCTTCGCGACTTGGCCGTAATGTGAGACTATGAGCTGCCTCGTGCTCAGATTCTGTCTGTCCAACCCAGGCCGGCTGTAGGCGTTCATGCTCCGCCGACCAGGATGTTGTTCACCGGGATGTGTACTAGGGCTCTCGTTAGTACATGTGCCAATTACATTTTCCCTCACCTTGACTCCGTTCGTATCTCTCTGCTCCTGACGCTCCGTATAGATCTGAGATTCTGCAGATGCCATGCTGATTGCCACCTCTTCGGGCATGTTCGATGCCGCCCACCACATTGCCTCCCATCGCACCCGTGTGGACTTACTCAGCTTGACGACGTATCCTATCACGCCCATGATCAAGAAACCCATTCCCACCGCCTGGCTGATGCGCAGGAACTCGCGACGGTCGGCTGTGCGTGACATGTCAGCTGATGTACAAGCCTGTGACGACCTCCTGGGTCCTAATATCGACACCACGCAGACGAGCGCCGTGGTCGGGAGAGCACTGAAGTGCTCCCCCGGCCGAGCTGCGCTTGCTTCCCACTGAGCGTTTCTCGATATCGAATGTTCTCTCCGAATGCTCCTCTACTCCGGAAGCAGGTGGCGGGACGTACGCTTGCTACACCGGGTGATGAATTGCCGGCCGTCCTTCAGGAAGGCGCGCGGCATCTCGAGGAGTTCCTTGGTCTGCTCCATCTTTGCGCTTCGTGTGAGATTCGGAATGTGGGACTGCTCGAGCGGCGATAGTGTGATCGGTTGGAATCCGCTGCAGAAGTGGCTTTGAGTCGTCGTGTTGGTTCTGTATTTTCGATGTCAATGGTAGGTCAAGTGGAGGGCATGCGGAGGACAAGTGTTGCGGCGGCGGCGGAAGTGTGGCTTGGCAGTCGTCTTGAGATGAGGTCGAGACTTTCGTATTAGGCGACATCAAAACGCGATAATATAGCAGCGATGCGTATATAGTCGTAGACATTCCCTTCCATATGTCATGCACCGCCGTGAGCAACTTGCCACATAACCTCTGCACCCGAAGCTCACTCTCACTGGCCCGTCATCGCAACCTCAACACACGCTGCTTCGCTCGAGCGATGGCCACAACGAATGGAGCAGCTGGTGACCGCACACTACGAATCCTGATGCTTCACGGCTTTACGCAATCTGGCCACCTTTTTGAGATCAAGACCAAGGCTCTCAAGAAGAGTCTAGAAAAACACTTCCCGGCCGCCCCCAAACCCGGCCACCTGGCAGAGTACCCCGGCGGCCTCGAGCTCGCCTACCCGACCGCTCCCATCCGACTAGATCCAGACGATGTCGTTGTATCCGTCTCTGGTGCCACGACATCCGATACGAAGACCGACGACCGGCCCGAGTCAGAGTCCTTCGGCTGGTGGCGACGGAAAGGCGACGCCGAGCCCTTCACCTACGAGGGCATGGGCCGCGGCTTCGAGCGCATCGCCAGTGTCCTCCAGGATCAGGGACCCTTTGACGGCGTGCTGGGCTTCTCGCAAGGAGGGGCGGCGGCGGGTATGGTGGCCTCGCTGCTCGAGGACGGCCGGCGAGAGGCGTTCGAGCGTGCGCAGGCGAAGGGTGGAATGCGGTACCCAGACTCGTTCGTGCGGGATACTGGGTACATTGAGGAAGTGGCGCACCCGCCGCTCAAGTTCGCCGTCTCGTACTCCGGATTCGGGGCCGCCACCAATTCCCTCTATCAGGCCTTCTACGACCCCAAGATCACCACGCCGATGCTGCATTTCCTGGGCTCCGTGGACACAGTCGTCTCGGAGGAGCGGTCATTGCGATTGGTCGAGGCATGCGTGGGTGGCAAGGGTGGCGGGGACGGGAAAGTGTCGAGGGTGGTGTATCATCCCGGCGGGCACTTCTTGCCCAGCAGCCAGAAGCAGTATGTCGCTGCTTTGGTGGCGTTCATACAGGAGGTCTTGAGCGGTGGAGCAGGCGCGGCGGCAGGCGGCAAAGGCAAGGAGGAGAGAGCAGAAGACATGGATCTGCCGTTTTGATGCTGTCCTGCAGCGGCTTGTCGATGTGCAAAGCGCCGGTTTTCCGGACGCGGTCTACTATGGGATTTGGCACACTAGCGAGGCGTTTGAAGGAGGGTTCTCAGTTGGCTACAGGCGCCAAGGCCGTGGTCGAATATGCTGATAGACTATAGAGCTAGTGACGACCTCTGCAGAGGCGTATATACCGGACCATTTCTGCATTGTGCTTGTCTGGGCACCCCTTCACGCAAGCTTCGTGGTCTCAATCGTCATATCCTGGATCGACGTCCTCGCAAAGCGGGCCACATTATCCGCGTTCCCGGTCGCCTTGCCAATCTGCTGGTTCTTGTTCTTCACCACGCAGACGATGTTGGTGAAGTTGCCATCGAGCTCGACGGCGTTCACGTAGCCATCGGGGGCGAGTGCCGTACCGGCGACGAGGCTCGCGACGGACTGGCTGTGGCCGTTGGGGTTGACGTCGATGTTGGCGTTCTTGCCCGTCTGGTCGTCGGTGAACTTGATGCTGACTTTGTTGGTTGACATGGTAAGTTTGGGGGCCGAATGAAGTGAGGGCGCGGGTGCTTGGATTGTCTGGGCTGGGTGTATGAATAGTGCTGTTGTGGGCCGGAATCTCGTCTGGACTGTTCGTGTAATCGAGCTTTATAGGTCTTCCGGACCCTCCATCACACCACGGGTCGCCGCAGCGATCCGGCCAGAGGAGTGCATCCTCAGCTCATGCCAGTGCAGGATTCTCACAGCAGACAGCTACGTGTCGATCGCAACTCGCAATGCGCCGCGAAGGCTTATCGATCGGTCCCTCCTCGATGCGGTCTCTTCACCTACGCAAGCTTACGTGAGCTTAGGCTTGCGATTGTCGTTATGCGGAGCTGTCTCAGTGCCCTATGCTGCTCCTGACCGGATCATGGGCTGCGCTGCACAGGTTAAGGCAAGACCAAGCGCCTGTTACATCCGGTCGAGGTGCTCGTCAAGTACAGCGTGCGTGGCGGGCAAGTCTCGCGTGGCGCGCTGACTGTGCAGCTGCATCCGCTGCTCCAGCTTTGTACCTGAGTACCCTCTCTCATGATAGCGCACAGTCGTACAGCCACGTATGTTTCCCTTCTCGTTCAGTCATCCCGAATCCAAGGCCGAGGAGCTGATCAGTCCCAGGTGAATAATGGCTCTGACAATGCATGGGCCAGACTCTCGACAATGCCCGTTGAGCATACACAGAGGCGAATTTCGAGCCACAAGACACACCGGGCTAATGCTGGAAATTCCGATGTCATAGAGTGAGCGTCAGTCTGCCATGATCATATCGAATGGACCTGCCACGTCTTCATCTCGCCAGGCTCGCTAAGGAGCTCCTGCACGGGGTGCTTGTTCACGGCCTCGTACCACTGCAACAAACTGCCGATCAGATACGCACCGGACCCCCACAGACTCGACAGTGAGCTCTGGTATGCACACCAAGTCTTGTCTGCTGAAGCCGGGCCGAAGGCTGCGCACAGTCTATATTGTGATCAGTATACCCACAGCAGAGCATGGTCGCGACTCACTCGAAGCCCACGGATCCCACAGTCGACCAGACACTGATCCACCAACCTAACACCGCTGGCTCTGGCTTCCACCATTTGTCCTGGGTCTCGAATGTGAACATGATGCTGGCGGTCAAGAAGCAGGCCGCGGCGACCATTTGCGGGATCCAGTACGCAGCGTTCGTTTGCCACGCATTCAGGGAATCCAGGATACCGGGGAGGATCACGATCGAAGTGATGCCATACAGTGTCACACCGAAGAGCTGGATGGCGCAAGCGAGATAGCCGATCTCATAGGCATGGTGGTTTTTCAGAGCATGCCAGGTAGGGTACCATCGCCACCTCATGTACTCGGACGACGTGCCCTCTTTCTCCTCCGCTTCCCCTAAATCCACACCGCCGCGTCTGGGAGCCGCCGCAGCGGCTACGGCAGGCTCGGATGCCCCCGCCTTCTCTTCGTCCGCGACCTTACCACGCCGGTGCGGCAGCATGTGATGGACGAAGTCGTGCAGCTTGTCGTCCAGCATCTCCTTGTCTTCCTTCTCATGCCCTTCGAGCAGTCTACGCATTGCCGAGCCGTGGAAGGAGCCCGCGTTCACTGCTTCCAGGTACGCCACGACAGCTCCGAGCTGGTAGAAGAGAGCGCCGAAGAAGAAGCACAGGGGCACGCCGTACTCCGCCTCGCCTTCGAATTCGCCACCAGGGACAACGAGAGGACCCCAAGCGAACGCGCCGTCAATGACAAATAGTGCAGAGCCGATGGAGTACGCCCATCCACTCCAAAAGGCCATATCCCAGTAGGGGAAGATCTTGAACATTCGCAAGATGTTGCTGAAGAGTTGCTTTCCCCGGCCCGGCGTCCTTGGTCCTTGCAGCTGGCTCTGTGATAGCAGCAACGGTACCGCAATGGAGCCGCGGCCTTTGCGCTGGTCCCGCGCCCGCCACAGCACGGCCATCTCATCGAGACGCTGGTTCCGGTCGGAGTCGTCATCGTCCACCGGCCGCTTGCTTTCGTTGATGCGCACCCGCATCCGAGCAGTCGTGGGATGGAGCAGTTTGGTTACACCGGATGCCTGGACGCTCTCGAGGTGGAAGCGGTGCGCTGCGGCCTTGACTGTGTTTGTGAGGCCCTCACCTGCGACATTGTTCACCTTGTCAAGTAAGGTGTGAGGTTTCGTGTCGCTCGCCGGCTTCTCTTCGCCAATCGCAGCCGCAGTGTCGCCCTTTCGAGATGGAGTGCCACGGTCTTCGGAGCTCACAGTCGGGCCGTGCTCGACTGTACGGAGATGCGGGCTTTCAGATGCATGTGCACTTGTGGTCGCATCATTAGGTTTGGGGGTAGGTGGGCCATCCCTCGCGAACCCAGGCTCAACAGGAGATGGCTCAGAGCTACTGGCACTGCCTCGCCCTTCTCATCATACCTCCGAGCGTCGTTATTCAAGCTGAACGGATCTGGCTGGTTCATGATCAATGCCGTTCTCCGCTTCAGCTTTCTTGCAAATTGACGATTGCATACGTTGTAGCAGGAGCATTTCACAGGAGTGGCACAAGCTCAGGTACACGAGGCAAGGAAACAAGCATCAAATGCAATAGCTTAGCAGGATTATAAGCATGCGGTTTCGCTGGAAGGATGCAAAGTACAATGACGCTTGAGTTGTCTGCAGCGAGGGGTACCCAGATACCTACCTAGGTAGCTTGTGATCAAAGCCGCAAAGCCTCCATTGCGACTGCTGTGGGCTGAGGACATACATTGCAGTGTCTGAAGACCATCGACCTGTTCCTCAGCGATCACAGATCGTCGTCGGCCGCCATCAATGCTGCCCCACCGTCCTGCACAACGAACGGGCTATCGTTCAATCCATCCGTATCGCCAACCTCGACCTCACGTGATAAGGCATGGTGAGCACAACAACTGTGGTATTGTATGCATTGGCTCTCAATAGCAGTGGCAAGCTGGTACAGTCTCGACATCGAGTCGGCGGCCCTTTAATCGTGGGACACTTGCGGTATAGATCATATGAGCCGGAGGCCATGAGGTCGGAGAACAATCAGAGCCGACCGTCGTCAGCAACGGCTATGACCAGCAACAATTCGTGTCTCGCAGCATCGATCACGGCGCACATTTGTCATCTTCCCAATATCCCACGAAGTGATCTTGACATGTTCGGTCAACACATCCAAGTCCTGATCAGTCATCCTGGCGAAGTACGCCAACATAAAGAGCTCCTTTGGCGAGCAGACCGAGTATAGCATCGACCGTGATCATTGGCAATGGCAGACTCACCGTACATGACATTCAGCATTGGCCCAATCCTGGACAGCAAGCATGCTTCTCGCCTCACAGTCTGCCAGCCACCTCTGAACCTGGTAAACGGCGAGTTCCTCACCGAACTCCACGCCTAACTCGAACCATACGACAGTCGCCCGAGACCGCGCCCAAAGTCCTAGTGGTCTCCAGTGCCGACCCGGACATCTGGATCTCTCACCTTGACCTGCACATCGTCAGTGCGCAGTATCCACCAAAGAACAAGGACGAGACCATGCATCTCCTGCATCTGCTCGGCGGCGTTTTGCACTTGTTCACCGTCCTCCCGACCATCCTCATCGCGGAAGTCAATGGCTTGGCCGTTGGCGGCGGGATCGAGTTCGCGGTCAACATGGACATGCGGTTCGCGGGCCCAGGGGCGCGATTCGGCATCCCGGAAGTCGCCGGCGGCATCGTACATGGCGGAGGCCTGCAGGCCGTGACCAAGATCCTTGGGCCGGGACGGGCAATGGAGTTCGTGCTCTCTGCTCGTGCCGTGGCGCACAGGGAAGCCGAGAGGTTGGGGCTGGTGAATCGCGCGACCGACGACGTAAGCCATCTCCGGGAATTCGTCGACGCATTGGCGACCCGGATCGCAACATTCCCGAGAGGCGGCGTCGAGGGGACGAAACAGGGAGTGCGAGAGTGCTTGGATGGCCAGGGCAGCATGCAGAAGGACATGCAGCGGCTGGGGAAGCTCGCGCACACGGCCGAAGCGCAGAAGGCTGTCGGCGGATTCATCGAGCGCGGCGAGCACCACAAGACCAAGAACGCTTGGGAGTTGGGCATGCCGGATACCGGTGCTGAGGTGTGGGAATGAGTCTTCCGCTTGGGCCGCTCTGTGGTATCGGAGATTCCCGTGGCTTTCCATCGTGTGAGAGGTGGGTGTACTCAGATCGTCAAGCCTGACTATACTTTGGTCCGATCTAACAGTGTAGCCAACCTCATGATCAAGCAATTGTTCGGGTTCTGCGCGAGATCCCAAGTCAGGTTCGCACTGGACGTGGGGCTATCATGAGATATTTGCAGATGTAGACCGGTGTCGAATGCTCGAAGTAGGCTCGTTTCCAAAGGCTTGATCTCCCTTCGTCTCAAAGCAATTGGCATTGTAAGGAGTACTCCCGCATGATTCCTGCTCACCAGGAAACGCCCCGTCGTATGACTCTGTGGAGTTCAAGGCCTTTATTCATCGTCTCATGTAGTCGCCGGCGAATGTGCTGTGAGAGCACGGCCTGCGGTGCTGCCAGCAGGGCACAAGGTCGTGTACATCACTCACGCAGCGTGGTCTTGTCAGGCAGATGGGACAGTAACCCTCCCCGTTCTTGACAAATGCGTGCCTAGGTATGCGCCGGTTAACCTCGAAGTCCGCCGTTCAGGAGTAAGGACGAGGCTCCGCCTATGGTCCGGCCCACGCTCGTTGCAAGCTTCGTGTGTCTTGCTGATGATGGTGGAAGGCTGAGAAGGAGCGGCCTAAGACGCCGCTAGTTGAGAAGACTTGTCCATTTCGTACCGTCGTAAGTGCGCTGGTGCTGTCTCCAGCTACATGTATGCATTGGGAGCCTAAATCCGGCGTCTTCACAAGATACTATAAACTAAATACATGAGATCGCATAAAGGTGCATGTAGAAGTTGGATCTCGGCAGAGCGCCGGCGGCTGACTGGGCAACAATAACGCCACCACCAACCACCCACACGGCCAACATCATGCCCACAGCAACGTGCCTCTGTGGCGCCTGCCACATAGCCCTCGACAGCTTCCTAGGCTCGGCCATCTGCCACTGCACCACATGCCGCAAGTACACGAGCTCGACCTTCAGCGTCAGCGCCGTCACGACCGCCGCTGCCTTCCATCTGAAGTCGGGAACCCCCAGGACCCACGGCATCGTCGGCGACAATGGCGTCCCTTCCACGCTGTACTTCTGCGGCGACTGCGGCAGCACGATGTGGATCGAGTATGGTCCCAAACCTGACCTCCGGATCGTCAAGGCTGGCGTGCTCGACGGCGATGATGCACTCGAGCACGTGCAGCCGCTGTTCGAGCAGTACACCAAGCGGAGGGCGCCGTGGCTGCGTCCCGTGATTGGAGCTGAGCAGTTCGAAGGGATGCGTGATGCGGAGCATCGGGATCAAGAATCGGCTGGTGTGACGTCGCAACATGAGCCGAAGGAGTGACGGGTCCGATGCGTGAGGAAAGCAGTGTCGGACATGACACGCCGCTTGCATCCAGGGTATCAAGAGAGCACTACCTGCTGCCCCAGATGTTTTCGTACTGCCTTTCAAGCACTTGCATGCGGTCCTGTCGAGCCTTCAACTCGAATGGAAACGGCTTGGGGTGCGTCTGCGATACCGTCAGTGCTCAGTGCCGGTAAACAGGAGCTGTCAGACAGCACGCACGTTGAATCCCGCAACATAGTCATACGATGGCGGGACGATGCGCTGACCGCTGGCATCGATCTGCTGCGTAATGTCACAGCACCACGCAATCCGGGCGATGAGGATGTACAGCGAGCGCTCGGCGATGTGCTGGCCGGGACAGATGCGTCGCCCGAAGCCGAAAGCGCTGAAGTTCTGCAGGTTGGGGTACGTCGTCAACGGCTCCTTGTATGTGGGCCAGCTGGGCTCGAGCCATCTGTCTGGACGGAAATTGTCCGGATCAGGATATCGTTCTGCTTCACGGTGGATGGACCATCTGATAAGCAGTGGTCAGTGGTGTCAGCAAGCTCCTTTCACGACCACAGAAGGTAGGATCGTACTGCACAGGGTGGATCACCGCGCCAGCCTCCAGGAACACCTTCTTCCCATTGATCGTGTAGACGTCGTCCTTGGTCAATTGATGCGGCAGCCCACCGGCGGTAACTGGACGCCACCTCATCACCTCTTTCGCCACGGCCCGAACACGAGGCAGAGCAGACATATCTCCGAGACACGGTAAGCGACCGGCTCCGACGACAGCATCAAGCTCCTGTTGCAACTTCCGGAACTCTTGTTCGTGAAGAGTCATGGCCAGCAAGAAGCTCTGCATAGACGCCTGCGTTGTGCCGGCTCCCGCTTCAAACATCGTTCCAATAGCGTAAGCGACATGGTCCCTTGAGAGATCGTAGCTCTCCCTCTCGACGTTCCACTTGCCGCAGAAGTTTGGTTGATCCTGATTCTTGCTAGCTTCAAGCCTCGTCGAGCAGCGTGCGGAAAAGATCCAGCTCTTCTGCATGCAAGGCTGTGCCTTCGCGCTTGAACGGCGCCAGCCAAGTTGGCAGTCGCATGAGAATGGGAAAGGTGTCCACCAGGTACGATCCTGGGCTGACAATCCTCTCGAGGTGATGATTGACCGTCATGATCCTGCGAAGGTAGTCCTCCTCTCCAGTCCGCACTGGCTTGGAGTACGCCAATCGCAGTATCAACCCAGCAGAGAACCTCAGCAGCCCCTTCTCGTACTCGCGAGGCGCTCGGATCAAGTCGCGAACGGCACGGACACTCTCGTCCTCCTGGAGAGACGCGTAAGAAGCCGCCATATTGACATTCGTCAGGTTATGCATCAGCTTCCGCACTCGCCGCCACGTGTCGCCGTACGGCAGCAGGACGGGCCGCAGATTGTCGCTGAGCAGCTGCGCGCCCATGGGAAGCTGCTCCCGCGAGCTGTAGATGCCGCCTCGCTCGCGGAGGAGATCGTTGGCGATGTCCTCGGTCCCGACGATGATGTTGGTTCGGCCGGCAAGGTCCAGACGGTAAAGGGGGCCGTATTCGCGTTGCCAGTCGTGAAACTTTAACCAGCTATGGTAGGGGGGGATGTCGAGGAGGTTGCCCACCAGTGGCTTCCGGGGTGGTCCAACAGAGAGCTGTGTACCAGGGGGGAGTGCACTGGATCGCCGTCTCAAAGCGTAGGATATGAGGGCAAGTGCACAGCCTGCCAGAAGTAACGATTGCAACATTGTGACTGGCGCGGATGGCTATGCGTGTAGCAGCCTATCTTGGTCCATTCAGAGTAGCCCAGGGCTGTCTGCAATGCTGAACATCTTGGGAGAGTCCGCCTCCATCGTCTTGAATCTAAGATGTCCATTGAATAGATGCACTGGACCCCGCTCTGCTCCTCTGATGGATTTGCCGAGCCTTCCTGCGCCCTTGCCCCCTCGTCCGCTCGAATTGTACCCTTTGCGATATTGCAGGTAGGTGTCGGGGTGCAGGACCACAAGTAGACTCAGAGCTCCATGGCGCAGGATAAGTTGAGAGCCCCACGGACGAGGACGGCCCTTCTGAGGTCCTGGCGATTGCATTATGGTGCCCTGGATTGACATTCCATTGTGCAACACCACCCGTATCCGTGTCAGCCGGTCTGGTCTGGCCAAGATGCACACTCGACCAAGGTATTTGATCGAGGGTGCATGTACTCAGTGTTCCGTCGAGTTGTTCGTCGCACCGAACATTGATGCCTGAGGCCGAAGCCGACTCCCCCAGAATCCTTCGTCGCCACCTCAGCCCTTCCCTTGACAAGACCTGGCAGCATGTCTACTGCGATGCAGGGTGCTAGCGGCCTGTAGCAGGCTAAGGCGAGAAGCTCTGCATGTAGATAATAAGTACGCTTCATCAGAGCCTATCCCCTGATTGCTCTCGTATGCCATGTGAACTACATCAATCCTATTCCCTCCGCTCACGAGCAAGCCAAAACATAGTCTTTCTAGAAGACATTTGCAATAGTGTATTTCCCAAACTCCCACCGTCGCCCATTATGGCCACATCATCCACTCCTTTCCACTCCGCCCGCCTCATCTACCGCGGCCCAGAACCCGACTCCAGCGAGGACCTCGATCTCTTCCTGGCCATCCAGCAAGATCCCCTCGGCTACCAGAACTCCGATGCTCGCCTCTCCATACCACAGCCTCGAGCATCAGCCAAGGCGTTTCTGAAGTCTGTCTCCGAGGACGCCCTCCTGGGAGCGGTCATCTGCATCCAGACTCCATCGTCGGCGGACCCACCAGCGCCTCCAGTTCCAATTGGCGTCATCCACCTCGATCGACTGGGCCCCCAGGTCGCTCACAACCGGCACGCCGATATCGGTATCGATATCCTGAAGGCCTATCAAGGTCAAGGCTACGGCAGTGAGGCACTCAGGTGGGTGTTACAGTGGGCCTTCCTCACCGCAGGTCTCCACAGGGTAGGCATTCGGGCTTTCGCTTGGAACGAAGGGGCTGTCCGTCTGTACGAGAAGCTGGGTTTCACGCGAGAGGGCGCGAGTAGGGACTGTCTGTGGTTCCAAGGGAAATGGTGGGACGACGTTCAGTTTGGTATGCTGGAGCATGAGTGGCGGGCAATGCAGGAGATCGAGGCGGCATAGTTAGAAGGGGTGTAGAGTATTCCAGATCTGTCACCTTTCCAGCCAATCTGCCATCAATCCCACCCCCGCCTAATGACCGGCCGCGCCGGGTCCCACGGCCCGCGGATCTCGTTCTTGTACCGCTGCAGGCCAATCAGCCACCAGCTCGTCATGCCCATGCTCAGGCCCGCCACCACACAGCCCAAGACCGCACCAAGAATGCCCATTCCCCAGCCTCCTCCACTGGCCACCAGACTCAGCCCCGCGCCTGCCAGGATCACCAGGAAGAACGTCAGGTACAGGTGCCCCGTCCAGGAGTGGTGGCGGAGGTGCCGGCGGAAGACCGGGAACAGGCCAAACACCTCGATCGAGAAGAGTGTGAGACTGAAGACGTGCGTGGTGCTGGGTAGCCGGCTCGCCAGCACCGTGCTGGCCATCAATGCCGCGTTGGTGGAGAGGCTGGCCGGGAACTTGACGCCGGGCCCCGCGCCGTAGTCGAAGGTGAAGACGTTGAGGATCATGAGCCAGAAGGACAGGGCCCAGATGCTGTCGGAGGAGGTGGACTTGGTGAGGGACTTCAGGATCGGGGACAGGCCGAGCAGGGAGCAGTAGATCAGCAGCGCGGACTTGGCGGTCGTGAGGCGCTCTTGCGTGCGGGGGGAGAAGGAAGATGCGGGCGCGTTGTAGGGGGGGACGTAGGATGAGGTCGGGGAGGGCTGGGGGGCGGTCGTCATGCCGGGGATGGCATTCAGGTCGCTGTTGGGGATCGTGGACATGGGGTGTAAGGTGCCCTGGAGCGACCCCGCGCTCGGATTGCGGGAATGCATTCTCGACAGTCCGGCTTCGGATGGTCGTCGCGATGAGGCAGGAGTCACAGTCAGCGGCGCGCCGACCTCCGCGACAGCCGCAGCCGGCTCTCCTGCCGACCCAGAGGAGGTGGAGGCGGTCTCAGTCGCCACCTGCGACATCGCATTCGCCGCCTCCACCTCCTCCATCCCCTGCCACCAATCCCTCAGCACCCACCCTGCCACCGTCCCGCCCGTCGCCCATCCCACCACCGTCTGCGGACTGATGCGCTCCTGGAAGATGCCGGTGAAGCAGCAGACGAAGATCACCACGGAGCAGACATGCTGCACGATAATAGTGCTATCCGCCACCAATGGCCAGAACTCATACGGCCGTAATCGGGGATTGCGCTGCAGGTGGTCGAGGAAGGTCTCCTCGTCGGTGTAATTATCTGGGTACGATTGCTTCACCCACAGGAGTTTCTTCCAGGTCGTCTTGCGGCGGCGGCCAACATCACCACCTCGTCGGCTCCGACGTCGTTCATGGTTTGTAGTGGTCTGCGGTGCAGTGGCGGCGGTGATCGTGTCGCTCCTACCTAGTGGGCTGCTCTTGCGCGGACGGGCATGCCGCGGTGGTGACGGGCCGTAGATGGCGTCCTCGGGGCGGAGACGCGTGTGGTCTTGGCGAGTGTAATGGCGGTCGGACTGGATGGAGCTCGCGAGGGACGAGTGCGAGGTGTTGAGGCTCTCGTATGGCGGTGGCATTGACACGTGGAGAGAGGACAAGGGAGAGGTGTAAGGCTCGGGGAATTCGGCGCCGAATTCAGCCGAGGCGCATCACAGCACCTCACGACCTCACCTCCTCCGGAATGCCGGCGGACATCATCATCAACATGGGACAGCTTGAAGCGAGGCAGACGCAGCGGCCACCGACGCTACCGGTTGCCCTCACGTCCGAAGCGGCTCTGTGTTGATCCCCACGATCCCTCGATCTTCCCCGCAGATCCGTCCGACGAGGTTGATGATCGCCAGGCACGACCTGTCCATCCGGTCTTGGGGCGTCTGCAGATGCGCTTCTGTGGCACTGGCGGCATCGACCTTGTCTGGCTTCTCCGGACTACCTATCACTGTGCAGTACAGCAGTACATAGACAGCGCTCGCCGCGCTACACTTTGCACAACATGGCCGCCAGTCCGCGCAACGGTCAAAAGGACTTGCTCCCTTCGCCAATGGCACCAATGGGGACAGGAAGCCTTCATCGGCAGCATCACTGCCCCATGAGGAGATGATGTAGGTCAAGCTTCGACGGCACTTGAAGCTTCTGCCAGTGATGCTTAGACCGCAACCAATGGGCATGATCCCGACAGCCGTAGGCCTGATGATTGACTTTCCTTGTCGTTCCTGCATGCTCTTAAACTGGGCTCTCCCCAAACACCCGACCACCGGACCTGCTCCGTCGCGTCCTCTCGATGCTGTACTGAATACAACATGCAGATTACTACGCTACTAGCCTGGGCATTACCAACCTTCGTGGCAGGTCAGTGTGCCTCAATCTCGGCCACATCAACGTGGCGTGACTAACACGCTACGCCAGCTCAACAACCACAGTATCCTCCCGCATCCCCACCAACACCTATACTCCCGTCCTCGATCAACTACGCTCCAAGCGTCACTCCCAACATTCTGGACAAAACTGCGCCCAATGCGCAGACCGTGTGCCCAGGCTACAAAGCTTCCAATGTCCAAGAGACCACTACAGGGCTTGACCGCGGATCTCACGCTCGCAGGCCAAGCGTGCAACGCCTACGGCAACGATATCCGCGACCTGACCCTGTCCGTCCAATATCAAAGCCAGGAGCGCCTTGCTGTGCGTATATACCCGAAGTATCTTGCACCCAGCAATCAGTCACTATACATACTGTCTCCTTCTCTCACACCACAGCCCGGTATCGGATATGGCGCGAGCAAGGCCAGCAGTGATCTGGCATTCACCTGGACGAACTCACCGAGCTTTCAGTTCCGTGTCTCCCGCGCCAATGGCGGCGCGGTCCTCTTCGACACCTACGGACACAAGCTGGTCTTCGAAGACCA
>JAWDJV010009793.1:0-17480 GCA_033119285.1 Teratosphaeriaceae sp. CCFEE 6253
TCCCCACCCAGCCTCCGCTTCTTCCCCTTTTGCTTCTCCACCTCTCGCGCAATGTCCAGCACTTCGTCCTCCGTCCCCTCCGCGCCCCTCTTCCTCTTCCTACCTTGCGTGCCCTTCTGCTTCGCGAGCGTAGTGGCAGATTGCACGAGCCGCTTGTCCGAGAGGCGCAGGAGCTTCTCGACGCGCTTGACGGCTGAGAGGAAGGGAGTGCGGGCCGAGATGTAGACGACTTTTGGCTGGCTGGCGCTGGCGTAGGGGGACGCGATGGCGGGGTGAAGAAGGGGCCGCTTGGTCACTTTGGCGCCTGCGCTGTTTTGTTAGCTGATCTACCTGGCGGGATATGGTTCGTTCGCTATGCCGGCTTACGCTGCGGTAGCTTGGCCAGCTTCTTGTGATCGGGCTCAGGCTTGGGCTTGCGCCTTCGCTTGGGTAAGGCCGCTACGTCCGCCATAGCCATTCAAGGGCTTAGGAGCTTGACCGTTGGTCGCGAAGTACTACATGATGACTGTGCGACATTGGCATTCAACAAAGGCCTCACCTCGAATCACCCAAATTGTGGGTCCAGAATCGTTCCTGCATCGCAGATCTGGAGAGCGGCCCGCCTGCCGCCATGCATACCGCGTGGAACGTCGAACATCAGACGTCTTGGAAACCGTCACCCAGCAATGCTCCTTCGACACATCCACCTCCCCGGTCTCACCAGCTATCAGCACGCTGCCAAGTTGCAGGATCGCCTCGTTGCCGCGTTCTTATCTCACAAGGCCAGCCCTTCCGCCACCCCGGCTCCAGGCCCCACAGTGATAACAGCGCAGTTCCATCCCGTCTACACCTGCGGGCGACGTGAAGTCGGCACCGTCTCAGACGCCCAGAAGCAGTATCTCACCTCGGCGACTCCATGGGGTGGGGCCTCCTTCCACGAAGCCCTGCGCGGCGGCCAAACGACCTTTCACGGACCAGGCCAGCTCGTCGCCTACCCGATTCTGGATCTAAAGCGCCATAGACTCACGCCACGATGCTGGGTTCATATGCTAGAATCCACCGTCATCGCCACTTGCGTAAACTATGGCGTTAAGGCTTTGCGCACGGAGAACCCGGGTGTATGGGTCAGCGAGCACGACAAGATCTGCGCGCTGGGCGTGCACTTGCGGCGTAATGTCACGAGTCATGGGGTGGGACTGAATGTTAGCACGGAGTTGGGGTGGTATGGGCGGATTGTTGCGTGCGGGCTGGAGGGCAAGGGTACGACCAGTCTTACGAGGGAAGGGGTGGATCCGGTGCCTGACGTTGAGGCTGTGGGCGATGTGTTCGTGAAGCAGCTTGCGACAGAGTTGGACGGCGTGGAGGGTGTCGAGCGCGTGGATGTTGGTGCTGGGTGAGGTGTATGAGGCTTGGCGCGACGATGTCGGGCCTTCCGTGAGCAGTGTATTGTGCTTACCAGCTCCGTGACTGCTATGACGCTCGAGCTGCCCACCGTCGTCATCTCCTTTTCATCAGCGATCAACTTCGACTGCACACACTGCTGAACGCGAGCATCGCAATACTCTCGCAACGGTGAGCCATCGACAAAGCTCCGCCTCATCAAATCCTTTCAGCCATCATCTCAACAACGCCACATCACCCGAGGCCACCGCATAGCTCTCCAGAAGCACATCAGATAAACATGAAGATTACGGCGATGCCCATCCTCAGCCACCTCAAGCGCGAGCGCCAGACGGACAAGGGCAAGGCCCCAGTCAACGCCGTCTCCGTCCCGCAAGAAGCACACGAGCAGACGCAGATGCCGTCGGCGGAGGCACGGATCAGCGCGGTCCGTGGGATGGACCTTCTCCGCGCTCCGCAGACGGGCGAGCCGGGACCGTCTAGCTGGCACGGACGGCCGCTTAGTCTGGAGATGGTCCGGACGGTGCCGTGTGTGACGTTTGAGGTGACTGCTCGCTGTGAGGCTTTCCGCATCGCAGAGCTACCTGTCGCTGCGGTGGACACGCCGGGCATGCCGGCGGCACTGTCAAATGACGCGGAGAACGAGCGGAGCAGGTCTCATGATTGCCTCGCCCTCGAGGCTGTGGAGTCACCAGATGCTGTGAATGGAGACGCGGCGTCGGTGACAACGGCATCCGATACGGAGGAGACGTCGCCCATCGACGGCCTACTATCACGATCCCGCTCATTCGCCCAGCAAATACGAGAGCGCTTCAACCACGCACCAGCTTCTCGGCGGGCGAGCTCATTGGGCAAAGACTCGCGGCCGGACTCGAAGCTCCCGAGCTCTACCTCCGGTCGGCGTACATCGAGTGTCCTCTTCTCCGCCTCGCGAATCGGCTACACGAGGGCGAGCTCGTCTGAGAGCGTGCTGGAGCGCTCCCCCATCGCGCGAGCGGCGAGTTGCGAAAAGTACGTCAAGCGGACGACAAGGCCGGGCGTTCTTGATGGGTGGGGCGATAGACGAGCAGATGGTCATGGGGCGGAGGTGGAGCTTTGGCCGGACGTGTAACGTAGTGTGAGCCGAACGGAGGCTGTCTGCGCTTCTCGACAAGACAATGTCGTTTGAAGAGTTCGCCAGTCATCGTCTGACCACCCTTTTGATTCTTCTAATTCTGCCAGATAGCATGATAGACGGCTCTAGCAGGGATGAAGTGGCCATTTCGGTATGAGTCATCATCCAGAGTCGTCTCGTCGCTATCTGCTCGGATTGAGCATCTGTGCTTAGCAGCGGTCTGCTATAGTGCACCTCATGCTGACGTTGTATGCCAGTCGTCGGGCTGCACCTGAAGTCGTTAGACTTCAGCCTTCGTACCTGGATCGCTGCAATGATGGCCGCGAGGACCACCTCTGAGTCCGTGTTGATTTTGATCCAGTACGGCTTCGAACTCTTCGCCACATCTACGAAACACATCCGGAAGGACTTCTCGCCGATGAAGGGTTTCACCTTGGAAAGACGGAATAGCAAATGCTTATTCCGGTAGTTGTTCTGAACAGGTGTTCCGGTGATGGCTACCTAGCCCTTGGCCTCAATGCGGCGTAAAGCATGTCCTCGGATCACGTCCTTGGTTCTGATGATGTGAGCCTCATCAATGGCAATGGAAGCCTTGGAACTCGATGGGAATTAGGGGCGCTAGGACTCGGCGAGTGGGAAGCTCGGCCGTAGCAGACTAGCGAGCTCTCTTGGTCGGTAGCTTCGAGGCCTGTTTCCGGAGTGCCCGCTCAATGATCATCTTGAAGCCAGCGTGTACGTTTAAAAAGTCGCGCTGGACCTTCTTCAATGCCATATACTGATTTTTGACGATGTCATATGTGGTTAGGATGACTTCGAATGTCTTGAACATGATCTTGCTGGACTAACGCTCTACGCCGCTGTGACATTTGCATGGCTTGATACGTGGACATCGTTCGGCCTCCCGTTCCCACGTGGTCAGAAGAGGCAGAGGTACGACGATGAGGAAGCGTCAGAGATTTCCTAGCTCTCGAGATCGACCGGGACCCTAGCGGCTGTCACGGTGGTATTGCCGGGATCTATGTCATCGGAAAAGAGTAAGCCGCCATGCTTGGCCATTAGGTAGAGCCACTACCCAAGGGCTTCTCGTTGATCGACCTTCAACGCGAATCCACAGTCTTCCATCTTTGGCGTCAGAGCTAGGTGAGTTTGCGATGAGTACCTGTCTCCAGGGATCCTAGCGTTGGCTATGCCTTCCTCCATGCGCTCATGTGCCGCGGGCCGGTCTCCTTCGTTCTCCGAAGGATTGTCGAGTTCGGGATTCTTGAAAGCTGATCGTGTGTTGCAGCTAGAAAAGCGAGCCGGAAGGGTGGAGAGGTCTGGGTTCAACGGGCATTTCGTTGCAGCGTAAGAGAACGCATCGTGAACAGGCGAGTGGAGTCGTCCTGACTAAGCTGGCCCGGGACTCGTCAGAGAGGTATGCTTGATGTGGCATTGCGATCACCGGAAGGCCCCAGCTTTGCTTTGCCTGCACCTAGAACCAACGCCTCCGTTCCAACTTGCTCTTCCGTCTGTCTCGCGCCAGCTCCTCGTGCGGACCCTTGAAGCCTAGACACACGCTGCTGCCCAGCGCACCTGTACCGATGTCCAGATCCAGATCGAAGATGCCTCCCTCCTCACCCACGCAGAAGGACGCTCGGACGTTCACGCCTCCCTTCCTCGCCTTGGCCTGCTCGCTGAGAAAGGGGCCCAAGAAGCTCGTGACCCGCCCAGCCAATGCGTCTGGAGCATACTTGGTCCTGATTTCTTTCTCCCATCCTTCTGGCTCGTCGTCAGTGATCCGTACAAGAGCAGTCGATGCAGGCGAGCGTGTGTTCAGCCAGTATGCGACAATTTCAGAGTCGTGAGTGTCGTTTTCGAAGGAGGTGGTAAGCCACAGGCTCATGACAAGGGACTTGAGATTGTGGAAGTGCTTGAGGGCGCTCAGGATTGGGTTTGTGATCGGCGTGGGGCCGTGCAAGACCGGTGCGCCCTTGTAGCCACAGAACTTGAGCTCCGTGATCGTGGAGGCGTGGTAAGCCGCTATCGTGTGGAGCATTGGCGGACCGGGTGGCCAACCATAGCTTGCGTCGAAGCGGAAGTTCGTTGGTAGGCTGTCTGGATTGGTAGGACCGTGTCTCCAGATGGAGTCCTTGTCCTCGCCCTCTAGGGCTTCGATATCGATGCTGTCCAATGGCTCGGGCTACAGACGAAGTATGTCAGCGAGGTGGTCTGTAGTGAGTAGCGTGAGTCCGGAGACCTACAATATCACGACCTTCCGCGCCCCATGTATTCCCCAAAGGAGTGCAGACGCCGATCATGACCACCTTCTCCAGAGGGCAGGCGTGCAATGCGCGGATGATCTCTCGCCGCTCATCACGAGGGATCCCACCTTCAATCTTGATGCTCTTCAGCTTCGTCATCTGGGAAGCGAACAGCTCGATGAATCTGCGTCGTCGCTCGCGGTCTGCCAGATTCGGACAGGTCCAGTCCTCGCTTTGAGGCTCGCCGTTGCCAGCGTACCTCGTATCCACTCGGAGATCGACCAGTGTCCGGCCGAGGTTGGCAATGACAATCGTCACACGCGACGCGATCTCCGGACTCGCAGGCATGCCACGCTCCGAGAAGAAGTGCTGCATGGGCCAGGCGAGGCATTCCAGGCTCGGATGCGCCTCCAGGAACTCCAAGCACGCCGTGCCCAGTCGCTCGACTTGAGTGGCATCGAGATCAAGGGCAACTGGATCACTGGAGCCGTCGTTTCGTATCTCGGGACCAACGTGATCCAGGAGGTACAAGCCGGTCGGAAGACGTGTACCCTCGATGACCGCGTTGCGGAATTGGAATGCGCGAAGGTGTGGCAACCTGAGGCTGGAGAGTCCCAGGAAGATGTCCAGCCACCGCTGATGCTCACGTCCATCTTGATGCACGCCCTGGAATGGGCTTGTCAGTACCCAGTCCAAGGTCAAGGATCGCAGACTTGAGCTCGCGCTGCTACACAGATCAAAGGCAACGTCAGGGGATGGCAACTTTTCTCGCTGTGCGCGCTTCCATGCAGCTGGGGCGTCAATATGCTCGAGATCCAAAGGATCCAAGCACTCGCCGCGATACGCAATCTCCGAGCGCATCACGTTCGGCGGCAATTGAGCTTCGTGGAGCAGAGAGACATCGTGAGGACTAACGATATCCTGCTCGCGTAGACCATCCCAGATGCGACGGTCGTACAAAGTGGCCTCTCTGAACAGCTGGGAGAGTGGCGGCACCACCTCCAGCGCGGCTCTCTCGTCGGCTTCCAAAGCAGGATCCTCGAGCCTCGTCCGATGATGTCGATGAACCGACTGCTCGGCACCTAGCAGGTTCATCGTCGTTAGGTAGCGACCTCCGACACCATCGTGCAAGACCTCTGAACGTGGGAGCAGCGTCCCCCGTGAGTACACCAGCCCATAGCCCGGATAATCGCCAGTGCGCCACGGCCGCCCCGGACGCATTGGCAATCGGCGGAATCGCACGCTCTCAAGGCCATCGAAGTCGAGCTCCAGCGGCAACCCGTGGGGATGCTCGTCGATGGAGATATTGCAGCCCGAGGTGAATCGGCAGTTCTCCAGCCACAAACGCCGCACCGGATTGCTCTTCAACCGGCGTTTGTCGAAGAAGCAGCGCAACAGAGCATCGTTGAGGTTCGGATGGCCGAAGATGATGCGGAGGGTGTGCACCCTTGTCATGTTACGCACGGCATGCTTGACCAGACAGATCGTGCGCAGATCAGTTGAGAGGGTGTGCGAGCTGAAGGGCATCTTCGGCAGCTCCATGAAGATCGCGGGCGGCGGCAGGTGACAGCGATGCGTCACGACTTGCACACACGCTGCGAGATCGGGCTTCCTGTACACGCATTAGCTACGGGCCTCAGGGGACACGGTCTGGTCTGGGTGGGAGTGATGGTGGTGACAAGCAGGACGGCTCTCATATGATTGAAGTAGGTCATACCGCGCGAGAAGCAGGAGGATCTTGATCAGCGGCGTATCGTCGTGCTCGTCGACGCCGTCGTCGTAGTGTGTCCGGCAGTCCACGAGCTCCACCTCCCTCCATCGCAGCGGGGTGGCGACACGGTAGCCCCAGCGAGACGTCAGCTGCAGGCACTCCTGGTCCGGCCGTTCCAGACGCTCGAGGATGTCCAGAAGAAGCTCCTCGGGAAGGCGATGCAGCAACTGGAATGTCGCCGCGCTCGCATCGCCGACACGCAGCATGGCCCCAGTCTGCTCGCCGTGGTCCTGCAATCGTCTTGGAGAGCTGCGACGGATCGTCATGGTCGGGTGTGCAGCATAAAGATATGGCACCTTGATGCATGATGAAGCCGGTCGATTGTAGATACATGTATATGTAAACGCATGTACCTGTGCTGCAGGTGCCAGGATCTCGGGAGTGTAGGGAGCTCTTGATTGGTCCGGCTAGAAAACATTCACTGGATCGACACAGTGGCCACCACACAATAGAGTAAGAGTAAGCGTGAGCGAGCGCCATTACCACAACAGCGTCTATGCATACCGCCGTATATTGTACAATACCCTCTAGCCGGCTCCACCGGGCCTGCTATCACTGCCGGAACGATATCAAAGGCAGGGTATATATATAGCGAACAACCCAAGGGATCCCCCTCTCCGTATCCGCAGCCTTGCCCACACAGCCACGCCATTCGTAGTCTTCCACAGCGTCGCCGGATGGCGACTGACGCCGTGAGTGGACCGCCGCTCCGACCTGATCCACGCCTCCCAGGAAAATACAAGCGCGACCAACAACAGCTGTTCTTCAAGCGCCGTCCCTCCAAGTCGCGAAAGAGCATTATCACGTTCAAGTCGTCCCGCCCGGCGTCGTCATCGCCTGGCCCTGCGCGGCAGGCTCGTGCAAGACGCTGTGCCGCTCCTCGTCCTCCTCATCGCCCCGGACCGTCCCATCCGACGTCGTGGGCCGGCTCTCCCCTGCATCTTCATCCTCGATGTCCAACCCGCGTCTCCAATTCGCCAGACTACCATAGTCTCCGCTCATAGCCGAGGTCGTGGTCGTGCTCGGCGCGGCGCCAGCATTGCGCTGGTCAAAGTCAAACTTGTCACTCAGCCGGTAGTTCTTGTTCGTCGTCTCCCAGTGGCTTCTCAGCGCGTCCAGCTCGCCTGCCAGAGCATCGAGCGCGAGCGAGTTGCGCCCGTCATCGTGGCCGGTTTGTCCTTCGACCATGGAGGGTGCGTCCTGGCTGTACGTGCTCTCGGCCGCATCGGAGATGTTCCTCCTGTGGCCCAGTCTGCCCTCCACGTGGTTGCCCACGGTCGACTGGCTGATGCCGCTCGCTCCGCTGGTATTCCGCTGATGATGGAAGCCCCCTGTGGCGTTACCAATGCCGTTCGCCATCGACGCACCACTACCGCCAGCCATCTGACTAGCGCGCCGGGACTGCCGACGGTAGCTGTCAACGCTGTGCTCCACCTGATCGAGAAGCAATTGCACCTTGTTCTCCGCGTCCCTGGCCCGCTCCTCCAGCATCGCATTCTCGTTCTGCATCCGCGAAATGTCGCCCCGTGACTGGGCGTGCGTGGCCTGCAGGGTGGTGAAGTCCGCCTGGCTGGTCGCATGCGCGGTCCTCGCACTCGTGAGCTCGGCCCGCGACTGCTCCATATGCTGCTGCATCCCGTTGATCCGAGTCTCCATCACAGAGACGTGGTTCTTGAGCTCCATCTGCGCCTCCTCAACCTCCTTCCGCAGCCTCGCCCTCTCCGCCTCCCACTCTTTCGTCACATCAGCCGACGGCGACCGAGCGCCCTCCTCCTCCTTCGCCTTCTCCAACCGCTTCTTCAACTCCCCATTCTCGTTCTTGACACGCTGCAGCTCCTGCTTCATCTTACTCAGCATCTTCTCCGTGCCCCGCAAGTATTTCACCGCGGCCTGATGATCATTGTCCAGCGCAGTCAACTTCTCCTCATACTCTCGCTTCATCTTGTCGTCCCGCTCACTGACATCCTCGAACTGCGCTTTCATCTCGTCATGCGACTTCAGGCTCGCCTCAAGCTGCTGCTCGAGATCCTTCACCCGGTGCAAGTCCGGCGTCGAGAAGCGATTGCTCATGCTGTTCGGCGAGTCCAGAGCCCTCGACCTCCGGACTTCCGCAGCGTTGATGCCGCGGTCATGCAAGATGTCCTTGAGGCTCGAGTGCTGCACCGCCAGCGCATTGGTCTCGAGCATCTGACCCTGCAGCCTCTGCTCCAGATCCGTCTTCTCGCTCTCAATCCCCTGCTTCTCACGCATGGCAGCCTGCAACTGCTTCCGGATAGACAGCCCCTCCCGGCTTGCTTGCTCCTGATACGCCTCCAGGCCCGCGATCCGCTCCTCCGCGGACCGCAGCTTCTGCGACGCCGCATCGGCCGCAGCTTGGTTCTGCCGCACCATCGCGTTCGCGCCCTCGACACGCTGCTGCAGTATCGACACCCGCTCGTCGGCAGCAGGGGTTCCATCCATGCTGCGATCGGTTACCTTGCCCAAGCCAGCCATCACAGCCTCCCGATGCGTCTTAGCCTCATGGGCATGCCGCTCAGCCATCTCCTCGGCGTCCTGCAAGCGCCGGCTGGTACTCTCCAGCTCGGCTGTCCGGGTCCCATGCTCGCTCTGCAGCTGCCTCAGGTTCGCTTCGAGGTCCGTCCTCCCGTCGCGCTCTTGCTCCAGCTTCCGCTCCAGCATCTCGGCCTTCTGTACCGACGCGGCGACAGCTTCGCGCAGGCTAGAGAAGATGCCGGTGTGACTTTCGTGCTCAGACCTTAGACTCTCCAGCTGGCCGCTCAGCTCATTCTTGTCCACGGCGAGCATCCTATGCTGCCCGGTGATATCAGCATGATTGGCCTCCAGCTCCCTCGCCGAAGTCTGCGTCTCATGCAACTCGGACCGCAGCCCTTCCAGCTCGCTCGTGTGGCTCTGTCGCAGTGCCTCCAACTCCGTGACCCTCTTCTGCGCAGCCTCGCTCGTCTCCTCGGCCACTTGTCGGGCCTGCTTCTCCGCCACAATCTCCCTCTGCAAGCCCTCGATGCGCCGTGACAGCTCTGCCTGCGCAGCCAAGCTCGAAGCCAGTCTGCGCTGCAACTCCCGCTCCTGATCCGGCGTCCCTCTCGAACCGCCCGTGTCGTGTCCCGCCAGCCGCGCTCGCGCGAACACTGCTTCGTTGACCGCGGTATCGCGCTGCCGTTCCACTTCCGCGATCCGTTGTCCAGCATGTCTTGCCTGCTCCTCAATGGTCGCCTGCACCTTGCCCAGCTCAGCGCGCATCTTCAACAAAGCCTCCATGAGCGGCTTATCCTCGTCCTGAACAAAGTCGGCGCTCGTCCTCTCGTCCAGTGCCGGGGAATCTGCCGACGACCGACCAGTATACCCACTCTTCCGCGCGAGCGCCAATTCGGACGCAAACCAAGCGTTCTTCTGCTTGACCGTGTCCAGCTCCTTAGACAAGTGATCGTACTGCTGGCTCATCGCCGGGCTACTCCCGATCCCCGAGTCTTGCGGAGCCTCTCTCTCTTCTTGCGGCGACTCCCGCGTCACCTTGGGCATCTGCTCCGGCACAGGGTCAACAGACATGACGGACTGCCGTGGCGTGTCCGAGTCGATCACGCGGTCCATGTTGTCCGCACGGCTCGGCACCCGCTGACTCCGAGAAGCAGTCCGGCTGAGGCTATCGCCCGTTGGATCCTGCGACGGCTGGTAAGTCTCAGGTTTCTGGCGCTTGGGCTGCAGCATCGGGTCCTCCTCGGCGTCAAAGTAGGGTGTCTCGGGTGCGAAGCCTGGTGAGAGCGGTTGCCTCGACTCGGGCGGGAAGCCTGGCGAAAGCGGCACCCGGGAATCAGGACCCGGGGAGAGGGGCTGCCGTGTCTCTGCCAGCGAGCGTGTCGCGGGCGAGTCGCGACCAGCTTGCGGCGACATGAGCGAGTTGTTGCTCTCAAATCTCTGTGCCCTCTCTGCGTCTAAAGTCGGGCTCAAGGCTCGCTCAGGCGGTCGGGTGGGCTGCCGCGCACTCGCTACGCCGTTCGTCTTCGGTGCCTGCTGTCCAGGCGCTTGCGGAGGCGGACCAGTGGGTGCTGGACTGGGCGCCTGGACGGCTCCTCCATTACTCGCCATGCGCGGTAGTCGCGAGCCAGCACCTTCCTTGGACTTATACGAGTCGCCGGACCCCATTCGCGGACGGTCTGCCAGCTCTGCAGGTGAGGTCTGGGTTGGAGGCTGCACACTTGGACTCCGGACTGCGCCGATGGGGAAGACGTTTTTGTTGTCGCTGCCGCTCGGCCTCCTCGCCCCTGGTATCCGATCATTGACGGGCGTCTGGTTCGCTGAATCAGGCGGGTACCTAATCTTCGCCGTGTCCAGATAATACGCCATGGCCAGCTCAACGGGGTCTCTCGGCGCACTGCTTGGCTCTCCAGCAAGCACGACGATCTGCTTGCCGACGGTGGTCATGCTGTGGCCTGATCGTGGGCTTGGAGATGGACCCATGTTCTGGAAGGTGTACCATCTTTTGCTGGTGATCCGGAACGCTGCGAGGTCGCCAAGGTCATTGCCTTCCTCTGTCCGGCCGCCAAAGATGTACATCACGTCGCCGACGAGCGCTGCCGCATGCCCTTCCCGCGGAGACGGAATGTAGCCGATGCAATCCAGCTGCGTCCAGGAATTGGTGTGTGGCGAGTACGACCAGACGTCGTTGTACCAGATCACGCCATCGGTGCCGCCAAAGAGGAACAGCCGGTCGTTGTAGCTGATGATTGTGTGATTAGTGCGTGCAGGCGGAATCTGGCCGTGCGGTGGTCCGCCGTCTATGGTGTTTTGGATCAGGATCTCCCAACGGTTCGCCGTTTGCTGCAGCGCATTCAGGTCGAAGGCAACCAAGTCGTTGAAGAAGTAGCCCTCCACCTGTCCACCGAAGATGTAGATCTTGCTGCCGAGAATATTCAGCGTGTGCCCGTAGCGCCCTGGCGGTCTAGGTCCTGCAGGTAGTGCTCTCGACCACTGCTTCGTTGCTGCACACTGTTAGATCTACTCGATGCCTCGCACGCACAGATGCAGACTCACAGGTATTCAGCAGATACAGAGTGTCATCCAATTGATCCCCTTCGTCCATCTTCGTGTCACCTCCAAACACGATGAACGCATTGCCAACCAGTAGACTCGCGTGCCCCACTCTCGGTCCCGGCCCTTCGCTTGTAGTCGCGACTGGGTAGCACGTCATCTGCCCATTGTGGGTGCCCGAGCCCGTGGGGATGCCGGCTTCCACCATCCATAGGTCGCCTTTCACGGTACTACCGTTGATCAAGCCGCCCATGAGATAGATGCTACCGTCTTTACTCGAGGTCGCATTGACCGCTGCGCCGTATCGCGGAAACGGATTGGTGTGTGATACGGTGAACTGTAGGCGGCGCTGCGACCACGGGTACGGCGAGGCGTCTGCAGGCGGTGCACGGGGGGTTTGCACGGGGAAGCGCTATCGCAGTCTGGTCAGCGCTAGCATTCTCGACAAATTTTTGGAGCACGTGTCATGGCATACCGGTTCCCGACTTGTATCCCTAAAACTCAAGCTTTTCTGCTCGGGGCTCGGCGGGCCGCTGCCTCGCGCGCTCACGCCGTTGAGCTGCGTGCGCGTGTACTGCTGCCGCGCGATCTCCTCCTGCGGCGGGGCGCTGTTGCTCCGCCCGTTCTCACCAACATTCATGTTGCCCGCCAGGCTGCTCATGCTGTTGTTCACGCTGCCCTGCTGCTGCGGCTGCGGCGAGCCGACTCGCGACGAGCCGTTCTGCACCACGCCGTTGAGCGTCGGGATCTGGCTGCCCGGGCCGTCGCTGCTGCGGATCTCGCGACTGACGTTCGGGAGCGCGTTGCCGGGTGCGCCGCCGCCGCCGCCGCCCTTCGCCTTGCTCTTGAACAGGAACGACATGTCGGTCGGGCCGTGGCGGGATCGTGGGTCACTGCCAATGCGGTCGCGCGCGCGGCTCGCGGGTCCTGCGTGGGGCGCCGCGGGTCAGCGAGCGTGTGTCGTGTATCCTTCGCATCCAGCAATGCGCGTGCCGTTCGCCTGCGGTGATGATGTCTGTCGTATGTGCGGCAATGAGCAGCAACAAGTGTGGTGTGGCACCGTGTGGGTGTGGAGCGGGAGGTGGTAGAGGCTGGCGATGGATTGTCGGAGCCGGAGCCGGGAAAGTCTGCCAGGGGTATCTATTGCCTCTCCCGTCCCAGACGATTGCGCTGTTTCCAGACGCGAAACACGTCGTCCCAAACGTGCGAGGCGTGATCACGACTGCTGCCGGTGCGGGTCCCTCTCACGCTGGGCGACGAAGTTTGCGGGCGTGATCATGATGAGTGGTGACCCCTTGATCAAGAATTCCGATTGACTTCTACCCTCCTCTCGCTTCATTGGGTACCGCACCTGTGCGCCACAGATCGCGGCCCGCCCGGACGCACGCTTGAGGAGGAATATGCACGCCGCGCCGCCCTTCAGCACCTCATCGGTTTCGTTCCTGGAAGCACGGCGCTATCCTTGTTACTCGCTGGCCCAGGCTGAGGGACCGCACACGCACAGTACAAGGAGAGACAGCTCCAGGCGCCCAACGCCACTGCATCATGGCAAGTTGGCAACTACTCAGAGCATCATGGCGAGAGCTGTGCGTGAATGTGAAACCGGCAGCAACCGGCCCTCTGCTAGAATGACGCTAGAAGCACTCTACCCACAAACTCTGGACCTCCTGTAGTGGTGACTGGTGCGGAGCGCTTGCGACGTCTTGAACTCTGCCTGGATTCGGCATTACTTTTCCATCGCCAGCGCACTGGACGGATCCAATTGGAGATCGCTGCATAATGGAATCGCAAATCTCCAGCTCTACGGCGGCCATGATTGGGTGCTGACTTCCTCCTTTCCCTGAATTGTCGCGAGACAATATTGGGTGGACGGTGAGATGGAAGATGTGCTGCGAAAGATCATGCTGGACAGCGGCAAGGGTGAGGATTGGGAGGGGGTGTCCGCCCTCCTCTCAGCATTGGAGAAGAGCTAATTTTCACGTGGCACCATAGTGGCATAGCCTCCGAGGAAGGATGCGGTGCCCTACAAGATCACCGTAGCATCGTGGGATGATGTGGCAGCTGATATCAATCGTGTCGGGCTTCCACTCGGGGACTGGATTCATGTAGGTGGAAAACGCGGTCCTGCTCGCGCGATCCGGCCTTGCTACAACACGCAGACAGACATTGAGCTGGCAGGCAGGTCTGCGATCTATCAATCCAAGGACACAGATCGTTATGTGGTAGAGAAACGCGGACTGCTCAAGCAGGGTGATGAATATACTGCCCTATCCACCAGCTTCGCACTGCCCTTGTTGCCACTGAGCACAACTGCGAATAAAGGTAGAATGGAGGAAACAAACGTGCGTCTTGCATACATGTAGGTGCTCTATGATTGTGTGACAGCGACACTCGGAGGGCAGCATGATATACACATATGTCTGTGCATCTGTATATGTGTACAAATACATGTACATATACATGTACCTAGATATGCATTGGATCTGTGCCATCTCCAAACAAGGTTCAGTCCGGCGCGGCTCTCCCCGAAGATCGCCTGACCTCACATTATCGCATGTGCTCGCAGGTCTGGCACGACGACACGACCAGCGGGCCTTCACCAATGCACCCCCTCGGATGGCCGGCCAGACATCATGGCGCGCACCGCAATCGAGGGCAACCTGCCAGAGGCCGTTAATGGCCATCGGAGCCGACACCCGCAACCCACATATGCTCTCCCCACCACAAGCAACGAGCCGCCAGATGTGAAGTCGGCGGCGAGCCCGCCAACCTCACACTCACCATCGCAGCGCCGGCGGTCCGATGGCGACAGAAGCGTGCCCGGCAGCGACTCCGACGATGACAACGCTCTGGAGATGCATCGGGCGCGTGCACGTTCGCCAGCGCCAGTCACGCGATCGCGCAGCGTGACACTGCGGAATGGATATCACAAGAAAGGCGGAGAGGAGAATGGCGATGGCAAGACCATCATCCGCCATGGCTGGGAGTCCCAATTGGCGGACCATGAGCAGGCGACGCTGCTCAGTCAGAGCTTCTTCATGTACTACGAGGACAAGCGGCACGAGACCGCCGGCAATCCACCGCCTGAGTACGGCTCGAAGAAGATCCTGTCCGAGTGGCGCATGAAGGACCGCCTGAAGACTGTCTCCGCCATCCTCGCGGTGTGCTTGAACGTGGGCGTCGATCCGCCGGATGTCATCAAGACCAACCCCTCGGCGCGACTGGAGTGCTGGGTCGAACCCATACCGCCTGATACGTCCTCGAGCACGCAGAGCACGGCCCACAACGCGCAGATCGGCAGGAACCTGCAAAGCCAGTACGAAAACTTGTCACTGCGGACTCGGTACAGAGTCATCTTGGATCCCACCATCGAGGAGCTGCGGCGCTATACCACCAGTCTGAGGCGGACGGCACATGCCGAGCGAATCCTGTTCCACTACAACGGACATGGTGTGCCGAAGCCTACCGCTAGTGGCGAGGTCTGGTGCTTCAACCGCAGCTACACGCAGTACATCCCGATCAGTCTCTACGACATCCAGGAATGGGTAGGCGCGCCGGGTCTGTGGGTCTGGGATTGCAGCGCCTCGGGCGGTATCATCAAGGGCTTCCTGGACGGTGTCGACAAGCACACCAAGAACCAGGAGGACGCACTGCGCCGGGATCCCAATAAGCTGCAGCAGCAGCCGAGTATCAAGTGGGACGACTGCATCCACCTCGCCGCTTGCCGAGATAATGAGACCCTCCCGACTAATCCTGATCTACCCGCCGACATCTTCACAAGCTGCTTGACCACGCCCATTGTTATGGCGGTCCGCTTCTTCATTCTACAGAATCCGATCCCGACTGATCCCGCCATCACTCTGGAGACCGCTCGTGCCATACCCGGCAAAGTCAGTGAGCGCCGCACACCCTTGGGAGAGCTCAATTGGATCTTTACCGCCATCACCGATACGATCGCCTGGAACAGCTTACCCCCACCCTTGTTCAAGAAGCTCTTCCGGCAGGACCTGATGGTAGCGGCCCTCTTCCGCAACTTCCTACTCGCGCAGAGGGTAATGAGGATGTACCACTGCCACCCACAATCTTGGCCCCAGATCCCGGACACCCACGGCCATCCGCTATGGCGCAGCTGGGACTTGGCCGTCGAGATGATTCTCCGCCAGGTGCCACGGCTGATCGAGCAACAGAAGGCCCAGGAAGCCGTTGCAGCAGAGACGTCACCCCACGCCAACGGCCAAATCACCAACGGCGATCCAGCGCAACAGGCTCCGGCGCCACCTGCACCTCCGCCGACCCCCGAACTCGAGTACCAGCACTCCGACTTCTTCGCCGACCAACTGAGCGCCTTCGAAGTCTACCTCTCCTCCGCGCCCGCCAATCCTTCCGCACCTGGCTACGCCAGGCCACCCGAGCAACTGCCAATCGTGCTCCAAGTCTTACTCTCGCAAGTCCATCGCCTCCGTGCCCTCATCCTGCTCTCCAAATTCCTCGACCTTGGGCCCTGGGCCGTGAACCTCGCCCTAAGCATCGGCATCTTTCCATACGTTCTCAAGCTGCTCCAGTCGCAGGCGCTGGAGCTCAAGCCGCCCATGGTCTTCATCTGGGCCCGCATCCTCGCCGTCGACCAATCCTGCCAAGCCGACCTCCTGCGAGACAACGGCTACACATACTTTACCTCTATCCTCAACTCTGCGACCGGCATCCCGCTCGGCAACGTCGCCGAGCACCGCGCCATGTGCGCCTTCGTCATCGCCATGTTCTGCAAGGACTTCCGTCCGGGCAAGCAGGCCGTCATGGAGAGCAACCCGGAGATTGTGGAGGGGTGTCTGCAGCATCTGCTCGACATGGAGAACCCGCTGCTCCGGCAGTGGAGCTGCCTGTGCTTGAGCCATGTATGGCGCGACTATGAGCCTGCGAAGAAAGTCGCCTTCACCATCCAAGCGCATGCCCGGATCCGAGATCGATCGCATGATCCGGTGCCGGAGGTCCGGGCCGCGTGCCTGGATGCGCTAACCAGCTTTGTAGGGACTGGGATGGGTGATCCCGTTGAAGGTGTCGTGATGCTCGAAGAGGAGACTCTGGCAAGCGTTATGATCGCGATGGGCATGGATGGGTCAATCATGGTACGTAAGGAGCTGACCGTTTTCTATTCCACTTTCACTCGCAAGTATATGGGAAGGTTCTTGGTGGCGGCGTGGGAGCAATTGCTCGAGGAGAGGGATAAGCGGCACGGCCGGGAGGAAGGGGAGAATCGGGAGGAGGGGGGTGAGAACGGTGTGAATGGGCATGTGACGTACCCGGAGCGCGGCCAGCAGCGTCCGGTCTTGTTCACGAGTCCGGAGGCCACAGCGCCGTCGGATAATTTGAACGGTGAGCCCTCGAGGATGCTGTCGAAGAAGACCATCTATCGAGCCATATGGCGACAGATCCTGTCAATGTCGGCCGATCCGCATCCGGAGGTGGCGAGGAACGGGAGCGTTATTGCTGACTACGTGATCAACGCTCTACTCGAGTCACAACTCGGCGAGTACGCGGACAAGGTCCTCGACGAGATCGTTGTCCTGGGTCTGAAGCGTGATCCGGTCACGCTGAATGGTGTGGATGGCATTGCCAGGCAACGGTCACGCGACATTAGACCGCAGACGCCTCCGAGTCCGACGGCCAGCATGGTCAGCCGAGGTGATAGTTACCTCGGGATGAACCGCACGGCAAGCATCACCGCGGGCATACGACACTTCTTTGGTGGCGGGACACGCACGCCTGAGCCTCCGCCAAGCCCGACCAACTCGCACCGGCCGCCTAATTCTGGGGGGGTGCCGTACAGGGCTCGCCCACTGACTCCTCATGACGCTGCAATGCTGCCGCCCGACGCTCTGGATCAGATCAACGGCCCAGCGCACCAGCCTAAAGCCAAGGTTCCTCGGTCACCATT
>JAWDJV010009794.1:0-17465 GCA_033119285.1 Teratosphaeriaceae sp. CCFEE 6253
CTCCGCAATTCGGAGGCATCGGGCTGCCATCGCAGGGCGATGCAGCTGCTTATGCTCTGTGGCCCTACATCGGACACGCGACCGCGGATGGACTGATCGCGGCGCCGTCTCCGCGACACGGACCGCTCGGGAAGCATCTGCAAGGCGCTCCAGCCACCCAGCCCCCGGCCGGGTCTCCGGAGGCTGTGCCGGCGCACGCATCGCGTGTACTGCAGTCCCGGTACCAGCAGGTGAGTAGGATGCAGCAGCATCGCGCCGGGGCTGCATCTCTTCCAGTGCAGCATCACGGAGATGCGAATGCGTGCGCCACGCTTCCGATGCCGACTCCACAGGACAATGTCGCCAAGGACTCTGCGGCACATTCTTCGCAACAGGGTGGAAGTAAAGTGCAGGGGCAGGGCGAGCCAGTCACCGAGACTCCGGTCGCCGAGAGCGAGGAGGTGACCGGCACGCCACTTGTCCCGACGCAGACTCCGCCGGCCAATAACCACGACGTGCAGGAGGAGAGCCCACCAGTGACTGAGATTCCGGCCACGGACAATGGGGACCCCGTGTGCGCCATTGCCGTCGAGAGCGGTTCGCTGGAAATCAACGACTTCGAAGGCGAGGCATTGATGCCATTGGAGCTCCCAGATGTGGATTCGTGGGACTCGGATGATCTCTGGGGTTTGGGGGAGTAGGTTGTGACATTGAGACAACTTTACGACGATGTATGTAGCGCTTTACATACTACTTCATGCTATCCATGCCGAATCGGTGCTGGTCCAGCGACCCTGCAAATTCTTCTCGACCTCGATGATCTTAAGAGTCCAGGTCCAGCCACCCTTCTTGCTGGCTTCGACAAGAGATGCAAAGCTGGCGCCATGGCCCGTACCGCGGTCCGCGTCGCAACTCCCGTAGAGCTCGACACGCCAACGATGCAGCTCCGAGAAGTCGAGCGCAAACTGTGTCGTGGCCAGCTGCACCAGTTGGTCCATGACTTGCGCCTCCGTGTGCGTAGGGCTGAAGTAGGCCACTGTGCTCAGATGCCCGAGCAGAGTGGGCTTGCTGTAGTGAGCGAGGTGGTATACATGGCGCGGCTTGAATAGCTCAAGCTCGACGTTGACCGAAAACGGCTGTGGCCAAGATGTCGGTCGGTCAGCGGGCGAGAGACTCGCCACCAAGGCGAACTTGCTCATACTCGTCGCTGAGTGGCGAGCTGCTGAGTCTCGAGCGGCGTTTAGCGGCTTGATCATCTTCGCGATGCTGTGGTGCAACATGCCATCCACGCTGACCTCCAGAGGTGGTGGTGCCACCGGTGCCGGCGTCCTGGCCTTTCTTGGCTTGTAGTCCGGGTGCTTGGGTGGTATCGGAGGAGGATGCAGCTTGCGCAACTTCTCAGCTGCGAAGAATGCGGAGAATGTTTCGCGTTTGCCCATCGTGTGCGAGTCAAGTCGATGCACTGTTGGGGTGTTGGCTGCCCATGTTGGGAAACGAGCATTCGATAGAGCTTCTCTGGCGCGGGCCATGGGGCCCGCTGTACAGTCACTGAGGATTCTGTATCAAGAAGAATGATTTCGGTTCCAGCCTATCGGTATTGCCAAGGAGGGTTCCGGGGATCCCGAAGACTGCAACACTTTTCGCATGCAGCCATGCGCAGGCTTATGTAGCCATGTCATTGATGTTCGGGCTCAAACCAAGGTGTTGCATCCTCGAACAGTCAGAGCCGCTGATACGCTTCGGTGGCCGGCTCGTAGTGAACTCCGCGCCCGTAGCGCACTGCTCGCAGACTACTCTCTCCAAAACAGCACGGTCGTAGAGTCAGTCGATCGTGACCTCCTCCAGTGCACAGCTCCGACAATATCAGATGCTTGTGATGGACACTCAACTCTGCCTCCCTCTCCGTCTGCCCCTAGCACGCGCAGCGTGCCCACCCCTCTGCATCACAGGGCTGTCGCCGATGAATGAGCTTTCCAGGATCGAGCTCGACAAATGCAGGCTGCCGGGACTTCTCGGCAGCGCATCCCCAGCACCGACCTGCGCCCGCATCCGCTCCTGCAGGCCTCCCATTCCTGGATATTGAGCCTGCATTTGCCGACCAGAGCCCGCAACATGCGCCCCTTGAGCCGATCGTTCAACCCGCGCTGACCGCCGCACGCTCGGCACTGCGAAGGAGTCCTGCAGCTCGCTGTCGGAATCTGTGTCCTCGACCTCGGTATCCGTATGCTGGTAGCTTCCTGCCTCTGGAACAGAGTCATCCAGATCCCGCTCAATGCCTAGGTCCTCCTCGTCTTGCGCGACACCCATGAGCTCCGCCTCCTCCAGCTCCACAGCATGCTCTACTTGTGCTTCCTCCTCTCGCAGCTCACTCGGCTGCTGCGGGTCGACCAGCAGACTGCTGCCTTCCAGAATACTCTCCTCGTTGAAGCTCACATCCGCCCCTGCCTCGGGCGCGTCCGGGATCTCCTCGTCCAGATCTCTCTCCGGTACCTGCTCCTCATTCTCCGCCGCCGCCGTCTGCCCCGCTCGCTCCTGTGCTTCCAGGACCTGCTGCCTAGCTTGCATGTCCCTCAACCCGGCTTCCTGCCGCGCCTGCTCCTCCATCTCCACTCGTTCCGTTTCCTCCTCATTCATGGCCTGTAAGGTCTTCGTTACGCCCGGCGGCCGAATCCAGAGCGCACCAAGGTTGCGGATCGCGGCTTTGCGGGCAGCGATGGCGGATTCGTCGGCGGTGAGGAATGCGAGGGGGGAGCGCGTGTTGTGGAGCTTGCGGTCTTCATCGCGGCGTTGCTGGAGCTGGCGCGCGTGCTGCGGGTTGTGGGTCGCGTTGTTGATGTTCGATGGAGGAGGGGAGTCGGGGCGCGGGCGGAAGGCGGTGGGCAGGATGGGGGTGGAGTCGAACGTGGGTGGAATGAGCGGGAGGGAGAACATGGTGGCTAGATGGTGTTGTGGGGTAGAGTCTGAATGGGCGGAGTGCAAGTAGAGGAAATGGAACCCACGCAAAGAAGGAGTAGACAAGTGCTCAGGCGGACGCAGGAGCACGTTCGACACTCTGCGTGCTCAAGTGGTGTGTGCGGGCGACTCCGATGGGCTCATGCGTGTGGCTGTGCAATGACTATCGATCGCCAGCTCTTCCTAATAGGTCATCATCGTCAACAAGCACATGTCGTCGACATGTAATGTGCTTGCCTCAGGCTGATCAATCGCGCTCGGGCGCGAGCTCATCTCCGCTCGCCGCAACGACGCTAGCACTAGCGCGGCTGTCCAGTTTATAGTCGAGCTTCGCCTTTGCAACTGTTCACACCGCTTCATACTTACCGTCAGTACCCATCCCACCCCCAACATCGATACATCATGCTAACGTTATCTCAGTTGTTGCGAACTGGCCGCTCACGCATGGCTTCGTTCCGTCGGGCTCTCCTGCATTGCACATCGCGGCGAGAGACTGGTGCGAGGCTCCTTCGGGTTCGTCCATTCTTCCTACCAGGCTTGCTCTCACTCACTGACTTTACGTATAGGGGTCTCGGCGACACAATTTTTGATTGTCAACCACAAACACACTTTCATCAGAGTCACCCTGGCCTCCGTGGCCAGGGCCTGGAGAGAGCTCGTTATACACCTCTATTTGGTTGATGTAGACCACCGTGTCGACACACTCACTCACCGCCGACATCAGCTGTGCACTTTGTACTCGACGCCTGCGTTGGCCAACAATGGCATGAGCGCTGGGACACTCCCAGCTCTCACAAGGCATCGTCACGAAGCAACGCCGGCCGAGCAACGCAATCTTCACATTGGCGTCTCACAGGTTCGATTGCTGGGGTGCGACCGCATGGTCAAGAGAGCCCGTACACCGATGCTAACCCACGCATGCCGCCAGCTCAGTCCAAGCCTCAGGGCAGCAGGTACGGCGGGAGGACAAAGATGGTCGGCTTCACTAGCGGGCGAAGCAGCATCACGGAGACAGCAAGAATCGACGGGCGAAGCGGCACGAGGGAAACAGCAAGGATCCTCGGCTGCCAGCATGTTCACAGTGCCCACGTCCCACCCACCTCCCACGCCCGAATCCACGGGTCCCACGACATGAGCACCACGAGCACCTGCACCGCCATTGCCAAGAGCGGGTTCCCCTCACTACGCTGCTATGCAACGCAGCATATAGCGTTTATCCACCACAGGTTGGGCAAGGGCGAAGATCGTGGGCCGGGCAGGCGACGTGATCTGAAGTTCACAACACAAACTCAGCCCCTGATCACTGGGCATCAGTGCAGCAGCCTGGTGTAGTGTCCGAAGCAGTTCGCGCTGATGCCAAGATTGCAAGACCCATACGTAAAGTATCAAAGGATAGACTGCCGAATACGGCGGCCTACAGCACTGGAGCGACTCGAAGCGTGAGAGAGTCCCCATCAAGTGTGAGCGCGAGCGTCTCCAACGCACAGTCGCCTTCGTTGGTCTCGCCAGAAGCTGTGGCTCAGCGTGGCCCAGCTCTTGCGATCCTGAGATGCCCCAAGGCTGACTTCGGCCGCGTCCGAGCCAATGTGTGAGTTGGTTCCGATCTCGAGACAGGACATCTCCGCGTCGCAGAATCGACTCTCAGCACGCAGCAACGCTCTGGCTGAGCATCTCGAGAGTCTTGCAACGAGCGGATGCACGCGAGCTAGCGCCGGGTTTGACCGAGCCAATTGATGACTGGGAGCCCAGATCCTGCGAGCATCTCCGCTTCGCAGAATCGATCTCCAGCAGTCGTAGGAGCCTTGCAGCAGCATCTCGAGATTCTTGCGACGCAGAGATGTACGTAAGCTAGCGCCGGACTCGACCGAGCCAGTTAGCGTCGCTGTGTCGCCGGCTGAGCTCAGCGCAGACATCTCCCTGTCGCCAATCACGAATTCTGCTGAGAGGGAGCTGTGGTGACGATTCGGTGGTTTCGGGATGTACGCCAACTAGCGCCGGTACTGCGGGAGCGAATGATAGAACGCTGGTTGTCGAAGTGTCGAAGTACATGTACCTTCCATTCAAACCCTCGCCTTGGGTCATGTTCGAGGGAGCACGGCCTCGTCGCCCGCGTTGAACCTCGTGTGGACTCACGATTGGAGCGTCGCTATCGCTTCCTTATTGCCTTCCATCTCCAGTGAACGGGGAGCTACTCCTATCTACTCTCCGCCTCCGCCCGGGCCGTAGAAGGGCCATTCGGGAGGTGTCGCTTCCGGCGGGCACAGGCAAGCGGACGCGAGCGTCTGGACTCTGACTCGGGCATTCCACCTGTCAAAAACAGCCTCTCCCGACGGCCATCGACGCGGCGTGACTGGGACGGCGTGGATGTCTATGACGCGCTGCCAAGGTACGCGCTGCCCGTCGCGTGTTCCTTTCGCGGACCGCTTCGATGTTACTCGGCCGTCGGATGCGATTCGTGTTGCGGACGGATTCGCATTGAAACCGTCTGCCGGAGCCCGCGCGCACCGAGATGGCGCAGGCCACATATGACTACATCCAACGTCCCCAAACAAACACCGGTAGCTTCTTCATTGTGAGCCTTCGACACCCTGTAGACTGACATGACAAACGGCCTGACCGGAGTAACATAGCCTTCACTATGGCCGACGTCGAAAAGGCCGTCGGAGCTGGTGCGCAGCCACCTCTCTCAGCGGCCAGTGCACCCATCGACGTTGAACCGAAGATGCCTGCATCCGACGACGAGAAGTCTTCTGAAGCGGCCGAAGACAAATCCGAGAAGAAGGAGAAAGAGGGGAGCATCAAGGACTACTTCGTGAGTGTTCATCAACCAATGTGTCCTTCGGAGGCTCCATTGACACTTTCGCAGAGAGTCTTCAAGTATGCAGATACCCTCGACATCATCCTGTACACCGTCGCGCTCTCCGGCGGTGTTGCGGTCGGCGCTGCCCTGCCGTTGATGACACTTGTATTCGGGTCATCTACTTCATCTTTCAACAATGTTTCCACTGGCCAGACTGGCCAACGAGAATTCAAGGACCGCATCAACCACCTCGTGCTCTACGTACGTTCAGCAGTCACCTTTGACCGTGTGTTTGATCGGATCGTCGCTGATGGTACCTTCACGTCCCGTAGTTCGTGTACCTCTTCGTCGCCCGATTCGTCATCGGCTACATTGCCACTCTCTGCATCTGCATCGCGGCTACGCGAACTACTCGTGCCCTGCGAAAGGCCTTCTTGGACGCTTTACTGAGGCAAGAGGTATGGCATTTCGACAAGGAAGGCAGCGGGTCTCCCGCTTCGCAGGTCACAATGAGTACGTACGCTCTGGCTGCCAACCATTTTGCTCACTAATGCGATCCATCAGATGGTAGTCGCATCAATCAAGGCATCGCCGAAAAGCTCTACACGTTGGTGCAAGGCATCTCGCTCTTCTTCTCAGCATATGTTGTGGCGCTGGCTGTGCAGTGGAAGCTTGCTTTGGTAAACATCCAACCACTGCTACCCATCTGGGATTGGACTCCGGCTGACTACGCTCTCCTTCACTTGTAGATTGTCATGAGCATAGTCCCGGCGATCTTCGGTGTCATTGGAACATGCATCGCGGTCGTTACGCCCGTGGAGGCCCGAATGGTAAGTGAACAGCACACACATGCCGTTGGAACATCACTGACTGTGACGCGCCTGTAGACACAAATCTACTCTCGCGCAGCAGTCCTCGCTCAAGACGCCATCAGCTCCATCAAGACCATCCATGCCTTTGGCGCACAGCAGAAGATTGTGAGCCGATACGACGTGTTCCTGGAAGAGGCACACAAGGAGGGTAATAAGAAGTCGCTCATCTTCGGGATCATCTTCTCCACCCAGACCTTTTTCGTTATGTCCGGGACTGCCCTGTGAGTTGCTGCAAGCAGAGTGTCCGTCGAGCATTGCTCGAAGTCGTCACTGACACTCTGATACAGCGCCTTTTGGCAAGGCTTCCGCATGTTCCGAAGCGGAGAGATCGAGAGCGTTGGCACGGTTTTTACCGTGGTGCTATCTGTGACGCTCGGAGCGAGTTCTATCAACCTTCTGTTTCCACAGTTCGAGGCAATCACGAATGCATCGTCTGCTGCATCGGAGCTCTTCGCGACGATCGACAAGCCATCGCTTTTGGACCCTCTTTCAACAGAAGGCATTCAACCGGCGACATGCGCAGGCGACATTCAGATCCGGAACTTGCGCTTCACCTACCCGACCAGACCAACGGCGCCGGTCATGCAAGGCTTAGATCTGTCCATACCAGCCGGAAAGACTACTGCTCTTGTAGGGCCCTCCGGCTGTGGCAAATCGACTCTGGTCGGCTTGTTAGAGAGATGGTACCAGCCCACTTCCGGCCAGATCCTTCTCGACGGCATCGACATTGCAGAGTACAACACCAAGTGGCTGCGGAGCAATTTCAGACTCGTTCAGCAGGAACCGATCTTGTTCCAAGGCACTATCTTCCAGAACGTTGTGAAGGGCTTCGTGGGCGCGCAGCGAGATCTACCCGAAGATGCGCAGAGGAAGCTGGTCATCGAAGCATGCACGGCGAGTAACGCTCACGACTTCATTGAGAAGCTTCCTGAGGGGTACAACACGCAGGTCGGGGAAAGAGCAAGCATGCTGAGCGGTGGGCAGCGGCAGAGAGTCGCCATCGCAAGGAGCATCATCTCGAACCCCAAAGTTCTTCTGCTGGACGAAGCGACGAGCGCTCTTGACCCTCGCGCGGAGAGGGTGGTGCAGGATGCGCTACAGCGGGTGTCGGCCAACAAGACCACGCTGATCATCGCTCACAAGCTGGCTACAGTTATGCAGGCTGACAATATCGCTGTGATGGCCAGTGGCAGCGTCGTCGAACAAGGGACCCACAGCGAGCTTCTTGAGCGTGATGGCCTCTATGCAGCTATGGTTCGCGCACAAGACCTTGGTGCTGAGTCGGGAGAGCCAAATTTCCGAGAAGCGGACGAAGAGAAAGAACTAGAGCGGCCGCTGACGCTCCAACGAACGGCGACATCAGGACAGGCGAAAGAGGTCGCGAAGGAAGTTGAACAGCTCTCCGCCGGGACCGCTGGTTTCTCCCTCATCAAGTGCGTCTGGATCCTTCTGAGGGAGCACCCGGACCTCTACGTGTGGTATGCGGTCACGGCTTTCGGAAGCATCATTGGTGGTGGCACGTACCCGGCCCAGGCGATCATATTCTCCCGCCTTATCCGAGTCTTCACGTTGAGTGGAGCGGAAGCACAATCACAGGCCAATTTCTACGCACTCATGTTCTTTGTGCTGGCGTTAGCCAATCTGCTCGGCTACTTTTGTCTGGGCTGGGCCTGCAACACCATCGGCCAGAAGATGACCCACCGCGTCCGTCGGGAGATGATCGAGCGGATGATGTACTTTGACCAGGACTTCTTCGACCGGCCCGAGAACTCGTCGGGGTCAGTGACCTCTAAGCTCTCGTCCGTGCCGACATCACTGCTGGAGCTCATGTCGCAGAACCTCGGCTTGATCCTCAACCTCATGGTCAACGTTCTCTCCAGCAGTATCCTCGGCATTGTCTACGGCTGGAAGCTGGGACTGGTGATTGTCTTTGGCGGACTCACGCTGCTCATCGCTGCCGGCTATACGCGCATCCGGCTCGACCAGAAGCTTGAGGCTTCGACGGAGGAGCGTTTCGCGAGCAGCGCTGGCCTGGCCACCGAAGCTGTCACCTCGATCAGGACCATCAGCTTCCTGACGCAGGAGGGCCCGATTCTGGAGGAGTATAACAATGCTCTCGGCGACATTGTGGCGAAGGTGATTCCGGGCCTGATCGTCACGCTCATACCTTATGCGCTGTCGCAGTCCATCGACTTCCTCATTATGGGTCTTGGATTCTGGTACGGATCTCGCCTGATTGCAAGTGGGGAGTACACCACAACCCAGTTCTTCGTGATCTTCATTGCGGTCGTCTTTGGTGGACAGGGGACGGCGCAGTTCTTTGGGTACACGACTTCCATCACCAAGGGCAAAGGTGCAGCAAACTACGTGCTATGGCTGAGGACTCTGAGCCCGAAAGTCCACATCCGCGAGACGCCGGAGAACAAGGATCGGAAGCCGTCCGGGGACGGACCAATTGACGTGAAGGACGTCGAGTTCCGCTACAAGCAACGTGATGCCGCGCGTGTGCTACGGGGCATATCGATGAACATCAAGCCTGGTACTCACATCGCCGTGGTTGGTCCCTCTGGCTGTGGCAAGAGCACTATCGTCTCACTCCTGGAGCGCTTCTACGATCCGACGTCCGGCCGCATCACGTTGAACGGAGAGGACATCTCGCTGATGTCCCCGTACGCCTACCGTCGCTACATGTCTCTGGTGCAGCAAGAGCCGCCACTCTACATCGGGTCCGTGAGGGAGAACATTGCCATCGGTCTAGACTACGAGCCTTCCGAGCAGGAAGTGAACGAAGCTTGCCGCCAAGCGAACGCTCTCGACTTCGTATCCTCTCTACCTGAGGGGCTAAGCACACCTTGCGGCTCGAAGGGTCTGCAATTCTCCGGCGGTCAGAGACAGCGCATCGCAGTCGCACGGGCACTCATTCGGCAGCCGCGCCTGCTGCTCCTTGACGAGGCCACCTCGGCCTTGGACACGCAAAGCGAACGCATTGTGCAGAAGGCGTTGGACGAGGCGGCCCTGTCGCGCACGACTATCGCGGTCGCTCATCGGCTCAGTACCATCAGACATGCGGATGTCATCTTCGTCATGGAAGATGGCAAGATCGCCGAGATTGGCACGCACGAGGAGCTGCAACGCCTGAAGGGCCGGTACTACGCCATGTGCTTGGCACAGTCGTTGGACCAGGCATGATTGTTGGATCACACTCTACTCTAGATCACGCTTTTGTTCTGCTTTTTTGATACCCGTCTTCGGCGCTGATGGTCTATAGCTGGATACATCCGAGACTACCTCTTGCCCTTCTCGTAGGGGTACTTCGAACGCCAATGTTGAGCGATGTCTATCCTTCTCGTGACCCACACTTGACCCGCTGGCTTGGATGACAGGTACTCGACGAACCTTTTCAGCGCCGCGAACCGACCAGGCTTTCCGATGATACGACAATGGAGTCCAATAGTCATCTGCGGCTCTTCAGCATTAGCGGTGTTCTCGTCAGAGTCTGACTTACCATCTTCGGTTGCCCAGCCTGGCCTTCCTCAAGCAATGTGTCGAATGCTCCCTGCAGGTACTCGAAGAATTGCTGGGGAGAAAAGGCGCCGGTCGTGGAGTGGAATTTCAGATCATTGTTGTCCTTGCGTTGATCAGCACATGGACATGGTAACCTCATCAGACACGCCAAGGACTCACGTAGGTATACGGCACCATCAGCATACCCTCCGGCTTCTCACTCTTCGCCTCCGCCGGCACGTCGACCCAATACGGCAAGTCGTCGCAGTAGCTGTCGCTCTCCCACACCAACGGGACACCCTGCTCCTTGTAGACCTCGTGGACAAGCGCTCTCGATCTAGACGACAGCCGGCCGTAGTACCAGCCGGCGGGATATTCACCCGTCAGATCTTTCAGGACGTTCAACTGCCGGAGGATATACTCCTTCTCGAGCTCGGGCGACATCCCATGGTAATCGATCCATCGATAAGCATGGCTGGCAATCTCGTGCCCGCCCTCCTGCAGCGCCTTCGCCACCGCCGGATTCCTCTCCAGCGCTTGCCCGACAGCATAGGCGGTGATGGGCATCTTGTGCGCCTCGAACAGGTTGAGCAGGCGCCAGATGCCGACGCGGGACCCATACTCGTAGTCACTCTCGGCATTGATCGCCCGCTCGCCCACCCGGGCTGGACGCTCGCTTTGCTCCCATAGAGCGGACTCGGACTGGCCATCACCGTTGAGGACGTTGCGTTCGGCGCCCTCGGTTTTCAGTCAGCGTTCTTTCGTCGACTCTTGATGAGCTTCCTGGCTCACCTCCTCATAATTGATCACGAATGACACGGCTATCTTCGCGCCCCCGGGCCATTGAGCGTCTGGAGGATGGCGGCCATATCCGACCAGGTCACGCGGGAAGTCGTACTTGGTCCCTGCGTCAGGGTCGAGGCTGGCCGCGTCTAATGGCGTCGCGTTATAGGACCCGGAAGCCATACTGCGGTATCGCGCTTGTGGAACGAACTGGCGGTCCTGATCAGCACCTTTGTATCAATGGCACCGCCTATCTACAAAGCGATGAATGATGTCACTTCGCAGCGGCCAATTGACTGGCCGAGAACGCTGTCGATGCGACTTGAGAGGGCTCAGATCCTGAGCTCTGTATGACCGTTGGCAAAGCGCTCAAGGCTTCTTGCACTTTGTGTGCCATTGGCCGTTGCCCGGCATGCTGCGTGAGCGCTACAAGAGGGTGCGGAGTACACTCATGGGGATCGTGAGATCAGAGTTACTTGCTCGGCTCCTTTCAGTGATGCATTACGTGTCCTCCAAGACCACTCTGCAACATGGCAGAATGCGAGATCATTGCTCCGCGAGCACGCTGGTGTTCAATGCAGCTCTACTCGGAAGGACCGGACCATGCCGACTCCTCCGGAATGGCTCCACCCAGCCCCTCGGTGCTTGTTGAGCCTGCACCATCATTTCCCACACTTGATCCAGAAGTCAGGAAGCAAGCCACCGGGCGTCCTGCTGCCCTTCCACTCAAATCTCAAGCCCCCAAACTCGCGCTCCCATTGTACGTTGCGACACTCCGAAGGTAGGCGCTTGAATGTCTCCTCAATGTCCGCAATTGCCTCCCTGGCCTGCTTTACGATGTCCTCACCCCTTTCCTCACTCGCTTCTCTGAGCCGCTTCTGATCCACCAACGCGTCTTGCAATTGGTCAACCTGTCGATGCGCAGCATCGAGCTCTCCACGGATCGATCGAACCAGACGGCCGGTAGAGCTTCTCTCCTCGTTGTGACTGGCCACTATAGATCGAAGCATATCCGCGGCGAAGTCTTGCACTTCCTCCATCTCCGCTAGCTGAGTCATAAACCCGTTGTCCTTGGTCAGCTCCTCGACCCGGGCTAGGGCATGCCTACGCAGGACATTCCGCAGCTCGGGCTGGCTGGGACAGGAACGAATGTGCACTTCCTTGACCACGTCGATGAGATCGCTGATCTCCCAGCCTGCAGCAGCAGCCCGATCGAACTTTTCGGCGGCGATAGTCCTGAGCCTCGGAATGTCGTAGTAGGCTCCGATGCCGAAGACTCTCGCGTGGGCCATGAGCTTACGGTTGACGTCGCAGGGTGCGGTCGCCTCACTGTCCAGAGTCTCGGGAGGAACCGATGAGTCGCTACCAGGAGCCTCGCAATCCGCTGGCGTCGCTTCGATCCGGTCAACGCTGCCGACTTGGTACGTCTGCGTGTAGACGTATGTGATCATCCGCTTCACGGTGTCTGCGTCGAACTCGTCTGCACGATGATGCCGCTCTTTTTCTCCCGCATATCGTTGTCGCACTCCGCGGCCATGACTGTCGACGCAGAGCACATGATAGCCTTGTGGACCTTGAACTCCTGTCCGGCACACACAATGGTGAGGTCGGAATACGCCTCGGTGACCATGAGCTTGGCAATGTCGGCAAGCCTGGCTTCCTGGTGCACGCTCGCCATGGGATGGGCAGTATCCGTGAGGTACGCTTCCGTACTTCATCATGCCTGGCTGAAGGGATGGGAACCTTGAGACTGTTTGCATGGTTTGCTTGCAGGACACGTTTCTGGTTCTTCGTGCATGATTCTCTTCGCAGAGGCTCGCAAGCGACAAAGAGTGTTGTTGGTAGTAGGGCGTCCCTGGGAGTGTTTGAGAATGTCGCAGCAGTCAGACGCTTCCAACACAACGCCGGGCTTTGATGCCGGGTAAAGCAGCGACGATAGAGTGGTGATGGAGAGCGACAGAGGGCAACATGGCCTTGCCCTCTAATGCAAAGGCTGCAGCTAGTCAACCGAAGTCCATACAAGTGTCGACAATCGTCGCACAGCTAACGGCTGGCCGCAAAACGCGCATAAGCACAATGCATTGACGAACGGATCCATTATAGCACATGTCCATACTCTGCTGTGACTGGCCCGACTCCGTCACGGAGCTAGCGGGCGTCCTCGGGAAGGGCGAGTGCCGTGCAGACGCCGCGCACGAGCTGCGTCGGCCCGGACAGCTTTCGTCAAGCGCGAACTGGCCGTGATGTGGTCTGACTCGTCTGCGCGATGTCGTGCAGCTAGCGGCTGGCCGAGATCTGGCTTTTCGGATGCCGTGCTCCCTGGTACGATTGCGCCTGATGGCGCTCGTGCCTGCATGTATGCTCGGGAAGAGCTCAGTCTGATGACACTGTGAGACCGGGAGGTCAATCGTCGTAAGGCTTGGCCGCTAGCTAGTAGAGAGGCTTTCGTGTCAAGGTGCCGGGCTGCGCCCTCGATATTCATACAGGCACCTCTGTATCGTGACGCAGCGTTCTGATGCTCGGCCATATGCACTCTGGCCTTGTCTCCGAGGCAGCGACTGATCTGATTGCACTCTTTTGGCGTAGTCCAGGTAATCTGACGCGTGAGCAGCTTAGCGAGGGAGCCGTGGGTCGCTGGTGGAGATGCAGCGTAAGCACTGCGGGTGGCAAGTGTGATACATGAATCCTGAGCGTCCTCACAATGTGTCAGCGATGTGCCGTGATTGTATCGCTCCGTGTGTCTTTCTGTTGCGCCGCTGTGACAGCACGGGAGCTTCGATGGGACCATCATCGACTCTGTGGTCTAGCATGTCCGCATGCGTGGTCGGGAGCAGCGCCATGGCTTGCACCCGGTCAGCCAACCATCTACCGGGTCAGCAAGCTGCAGGATCAAGTGCCGGTGGGGTGATACCGTGACATTGCAGTGTCGCATCGACAGGTAACGTCGTATGTCGATTGGACATCGGCGTGGTACCACTAATGGGTGTTCGCGCGAGGGGCGCTGGAGTTGCTGTGGCTGGCGGAGTCCTACACCAACATACGCAAGCCACAAACGGTAAGCTCTGCATGATAGAGTGGTGGCGTGGCGTTGGATCAGGTGAGTCGGGGATGGATGACGAGCACACTTGTGCACGACCAGAGCAGGCGCGGAGAGTTTTGGTGAGATGGCAGGATCCCTCAGATTCGCTTCTTCGACGCGCCGTTGGGCTGCAGCGTGCGTTTGCGCCTGAGGTCCCATCGTTCCCAGCCGGCATCTACCAGGTCTTCGTTGACGACCAGATCGCGCAGACGCAGCCATCTAAGATGCAGAGAAGTAAGCATGAGGAGTAGAGAACAGACGAAGTTGTGCGAAACGATCTCAAGGTGAGGTGGTAGCCGGGAGCAATCATCTGACGGATCGCATGATCGGACCGTGAGAACGAGAATGGCGCATGCAGTGGTTTACTGAGGTTAGGATGGGAGCACTCACCTAGCTATCGGCGTGTCCAACGCCCAATCAACCCATCCGAAATGCCTCGCCGTGCTCACCACCACGAACCAAGCCGCCGCACAGGTCATGCCAGCCAGTATGCCTGCATACACCTGGCGCGGCGTATGGTAGTTGAGGTAGATACGACTCTGCGCTACCGCACCTGCGCCCAAGGCGGACAGGACGGCGAGACCCAGTCGTTGCCAGTACGGCGTCGGAGCGTGCGTGGTGCTTGCATGAGGATGATGAGGGTTGTGCCGGAGCAACAGGAACAGAGTCAAGAAGGTGGAGAAGTAGGTGACAAATTGAGCGTGAGAGGAAGGCATGCCGTAGCCTTTGCCGTGCATCTCTGTCACTTACCGTCAGCCCGGTATCCTACTGAATGCGTGTCGGTAGTGCATGTATATATGTCGTGATACGCACGCGGCGGCCTCTCTTCTTGGATAAGTCTCTTCAGCATCCAGTTGAGTGCCTCACACCCCATCTGCCCGGCGAACATGAGCACGATCTCGGCCTCGCGCGTGCTCCATATCAGCGCGGCGTAGGTGATGACCAAGGCTTGGGGGACGAGTGCGAGGTAGGCGCAAGCGTGGGACACGGGATCGGCCGGGTCGTAGTGAACATGCGTGAGCGACAGCGAGGCGAGCGGCGGGGAGTCCATCGCTGCGGTGGGTGGTTGAGGAGATGCGATCGAGGGGTGATAGGTCGCTGTACGATCGAGCCGCACGCACGTGCAGGTGGACCTGCTTCATGCGGCAAGCGGGAGACGGGACGATCCTCGGCACGCTGCAGGACGTCTCCGGTGTCATCACCCGCAGCGTCTTTGATCTTTCTGACTCTTCATCGCAACTGCCTTTGCCACTGCCACCTCAAAGACTCATTCAAGACGCTGTCGATCACTCAAAGAGTGATCCACACCACTCATGACCAGATAACATCGGCTGCCGAAGGTCTACGCCACCTGGATTCCACCGTGAGACCTTCAGAAGCAACGATCCGAGTCGCATACCACACCACGACTTCCAGTATCACCTTTGATGGCTGAGCTGGAAGACGAGCGTGCCGAGGAGTTGGGAGCGCTGGAAGCGATCTTCCCGGAGCTCCAGACAGATCGCGATCACTTCACCGCCACCCTCGAGCTTCCTGTCTCGCCCACGAAGCCACTGCTTGTCCGCTTCGTTCCACAGGCGTCGAAGCACGGCCAGCAAGAGAACTACGCCAAGGTCGCGTCGAATGGCTGTGCACACATCGAGCGGGATGTTGTGCTATCCCACCTTCCGCCGCTGTCGCTTGAGGTGAAGCTCCCCGATGGCTACCCATCAGATGCGCCACCCAAGGTTCACCTCACGACGGAACTTGACTGGCTACCGAGAGCAAAGCTTGCAGAGCTTCAGAGTGAAGCCGGGAAGTTGTGGGAGGAGTACGGACGCTGCCAGATCGTCTACTCATTGGTCGACTTCTTGCAGCAGGCGGCGGAGAATAGATTTGATCTCGATCAAAGCGCTGATGGGTGCCTGGTCTTGCCGACGAGCGCTGAGAAGCAACTCGTTGCATTTGATGAGACCACCAAGCTGGCTGTCTTCAACGCCGGCACGTACGACTGCGGTATCTGTCTCGAGCCGAAGAAGGGATCATCGTGCTACAAGATGAAGCGTTGCGGGCATGTGTTCTGCCGGCAGTGCTTGCAGGACTTTTACAACAATGCCATCACTGAGGGCGATGTGGCTGGCATCAGATGTCTTGACCCTACCTGTGGCAAGGAGCCGACGACACCAAACAGCCTGAAGCGGAAGCGGAAAACCGAGCGCACGCTGCACGCTCGCGAGCTTTTGGCCATGGGCATCGACGAGGCCATGGTGCGTAGGTACGTAGAGATGAAGCGGAAGAAGAAGCTAGAGACCGACAAGACCACCGTGTGGTGCCCGCGGACGTGGTGCCAAGGCCCGGCGAAGAGCAAGAAGTACCCGCCGATCCCCACCGATCTGGCCGCATACACCGCAGACGACGCCCCCAGCGACCAGAGCGACTCAGAAAGCGCACCGACGCAGCAGCCCGACTCGCCAACTAATCCGATACCTGCTGACCCAGCCGACCGCGTGGCCGTCTGCGAGAAGTGCTCCCTGGCCTTCTGCCGCGTGTGTTACATGGGCTGGCACGGCCAATTCGCGCGCTGCTTCCCGCGCGACCCGTCCGAGCTCTCTGCGGAGGAGAAGGCGTCCTACGACTACATCCGCACGCACACCAGCCCGTGCCCTACGTGCTCCAGCCCGACGCAGAAGACGATGGGCTGCAATCACATGAAGTGCTACCAGTGCAACACGCATTTCTGCTACCTCTGCGGCGCATGGCTGAATGGGGAGAATCCGTACCATCACTTCAACAAGCAGGGCTCGCCGTGCTTCCAGCGGCTGTGGGAGCTCGAGGAGGGCGACGAGGGCCAGGCGGCGGCGTTTGCGGGTGCGCGAGCGTGGGAGCAGATGGCGATGGATGTCGCGCGGGAGGCAGATGAGGCTGAAGCTGAGGCGGCGGCTGCTGCTGAGGCCGTGGCTAGGGAGGCGCACGAGAGGGAGGACGGCAGGGCGGTGCAACGGCATGTCGTAGTGCCGCAGCTGGACGGGGTCGCGGTGGCTCTAGCGCAGATCCACCTCGACGACCCGCCGCCTCCGGGCGCAGACCCGCGGCCCGGTGGTCGTCGGCCGCGTAATCCCAACCCAGCCCGTCCTGCAGCGCCAAATATCGCGCAAGCGGTGCGCAGGCACGAGCGGCCTAATGGCGCTGGGAACAATGGCCGCATGCGGCGACGGCAAGCACCAGAAGCCGCTGTGAATCAGGACGAGGAGGATCGGCAGCAGGCGGAGCTGCAGCGCTTCCTGGAGCTGGCGCGGCGCGACGAAGAGGATGGGTGGGACAGCGACGAGCTGGATGGGGATGATGGGCGGTTCGTCATACGGTGACATGCGGCCCGGGAAGGGGTGTGTGCCAGATATGGTGATGTCAATGTTGTATACCCGTGTGTCACTGCTTGGGAAGAGCATGCTCGTGCGAGTCTGCCGTCCATTTATCCCAGGATCCCTGAATCTGTAAGAGCTCTTCGCAATCGGCGGAC
>JAWDJV010009795.1:0-17458 GCA_033119285.1 Teratosphaeriaceae sp. CCFEE 6253
CTGGCCCAGATTCCCTTATCCTCCTTCACCTTCCCCTTCTCATCCTTGACGACCTCGCCGGCGTCATCGCGGACTTCAATCGGCGTCTCCAGGACCAAGGGCAGGCCGGCAAACCGGTGATCGTTCACGAGACTGTGGAAGGCGCGTAGACCCAGGAAGCCAGTCCCGATGTTGGCGTGCAGATCCTTGTGCGAGGCGAAGGGCGCTTTACTGTCGTTCAGGTGCAGCGCGCGGAGGTACTTCATTCCGACCACCTCGTCGAACCTCTTGAGCGTCGCTGTGAAGGTCTCCGGGGTGCGCAGGTCGTAGCCCGCGGTGAAGACGTGCGCGGTGTCGAGGCACACGCCCACGCGCTCCTTGCGCTCCACGAGCGCGATGATGTCGCGGAGGTCCTCGAAGGTGCTGCCGATCGTGTTGCCACCCGAGGTCATGGTCTCCAGGAGCGTGACGATGGAGCGGGTCGCGGCGTGCGCGCGGTTGAGGTTGGAGGCTAAGTGCGCGATCGCTTGGGGTTTGTCGCCGCATTGGTCTGTGCCGGGATGGAAGTTGTAGAGGCGGATCCCGAGGTTCTCGCAACGCTGCAGGTCGTCGAGGAAGGCGGCGTAGGCTTGTGAGGTGCGGGTCGGGTCAGTGTGGGCGAGGTTCACGAGGTAGGAGCCGTGCGGGACGATGGCGTTGGTGGCATCGTAGTTGTGGGTGGTGCAGTGGGCGTGGAAGGTGGTGAGGTGGGCGGGCTGCAGGGGCGGATTGTCCCATTTGCGCTGGGACTTGAGGAAGAGGGCGAAGGCGTTGGCGCCGATGTGGACGGAGTTGAGGATGGATTTGTGGACTCCTGCAAGACATGTTCAGCACACTTGTTGAGGTGTGAACCCATATGGGGTAGTATATACCTCCAGCAGCGCTGACGTGCGCGCCAATCAGCAGCTTGTGGCCGAGTGTTCGCGCGGCGAGCGGCATCTCGACCAGCTCGCGCTCCTTATCGGCTTGGCTCTTGCGCTTCGCCTTCGCCTTCTTCTCTACGACTTCGCCGTTCTCGTTAACCTCCGCCTCCTCCTTCACCTTCTTTGGACCGCGACGCTTCTTCGGCGTAGTAGACTTGCCGACGACTCCGTCTGCTCCGCCCGTCTCTGCTTCTGCCTTGACCTTCTTCGTCACCCGCTGCTTCTCACCGTCGACACCCTCGCCAGACTTCGCTACCCTGGCCTTTGTCTGCTTCGTCCTGCGCTTCTTCGCCGGCCGCTCGTCCACGTCAGGTCCATTGGCTCCAGCGACAGCGTGATCGTCTTCAGTTAAATCGTCTGGCGGAGGCGACAGGTCCGAGTCCACACTCGTCTCCGGCATGGCCTTGCGTTTGGCAGGCATCTTGTACATGTCCATCACCTCCGGGACTCGATCAAGCATGCAGGTACGATCGCATCAACCTTCATGTGGTATAGCGTCGATCTGCGAACTCTAAACACAATCGATAAGCCGCCCAAGATTTCTCCGTCTCCCCCACGAACCCTCCCACTACCGACCGCCAACCCTCACACACTCGTCCCCTGCCATGGCCAAACCCACCCGTAAACCTGCCACCCACGGCGGTGGCGTCACCAAGTCGGACCCCTACGCCGCCCGCAAGAATGCCACCAAATCCAAGTCCGCGCACAACATCTTCAAGATGAACACGGACATCGGCCAGCACATCCTCAAGAACCCCGGCGTCGCGACCGCCATCGTCGAGAAAGCCGCGCTGAAACAATCCGACATCGTCCTCGAAGTCGGCCCCGGAACAGGAAACCTCACCGCGCGGATCCTCGACAAAGGCGCTAAACGCGTAATCGCCGTCGAGCAGGATCCCCGCATGGCCGCCGAGCTCACCAAACGCTTCCAAGGCACCCCCGCCGCTGCCCGTCTGGAACTGATCCTGGGCGACGTGATCAAGCTGGAGCAGCTCCCCTACTTCGACGTCTGCATCAGCAACACGCCCTACCAGATCTCCTCCCCGCTGACCTTCAAACTCCTCGCCACCGCCCCCAGCCCGCGGACCTGCATCCTGATGTTCCAGCGTGAGTTCGCCATGCGCCTCTTCGCCAAGCCCGGCGACAAGCTCTACTCCCGCCTCTCCGTCAACGCGCAGATGTGGGCGAAAGTCGAGCACGTGATGAAGGTGGGCCGGAATAACTTCAATCCGCCGCCGCAGGTGGAGAGCAATGTCGTGCGCTTGACGCCCAAAAATCCACGGCCCGAGATCAGCTATGAGGAGTGGGATGGCTTGCTGCGGGTGGTGTTTGTGCGGAAGAACCGGGTGCTGCGGAGTGGGTTTCTGGGGACGAGCAGTGTGATGGCGATGTTGGAGGGGAACTACCGGACCTTTTGCGCGGAGCGGGAGATCAGTCTCGACGACTCGCCACCGGAAGAGACGGGGGCTGGTGATGGGATGAAGATGGATGACGGGGAGGGGGAGGAGGAGGATGGGATGGATGTGGATGGGGACGACGACGATCTGCCGGATTTCTTCAAGGAGGAGGTGGATCGGCAAGCGAGGCAAGTGGCGGACAACCCGAAGCGGAAGCGGAAGGGCAGGGTGGCGGAGCTGGTGCGCGCCAAGGTGAAGAAGGTACTGGAGGTCGATACACAGCTCGCGGACAAGCGGGCGAGGGTGTGTGACGAGGGAGACTTCTTGAAGCTGCTGTACGCCTTCAATCAGGAGGGCCTTCACTTCAGCTGAAGAAGTGTCGAAGCATGGGGAGTGGCGTAGAGTGAAGCATGGCGTTGGTGGATGGATACAGCACTTGATACCCCCACACCACATCTAGAGCGCTGATCTAGATTCTTTCCCTCCATCTGTCCTCTCCAAGTCCCACTCACTTCACCCCCTCCACCCGCCACACCTTGACCGCGGCATCCGCCCCGCAACTCACCACCCGCCCCGCGCCCGCCCACCCGACCCCGCCCACGCCCTCCTTGTGCGCATTCGCCGCCTTGCACCGCTGCCCGGGGTCCGCGAGGCTCCACACGAAGACGTGCGTGTCCAGCCCGCCGCTCGCGCAATGCCGGCCGTCCGCGGACCACGCGAGGGCGGTCACGCGGGCGGTGTGCGCGGACCAGCGGGCCGTGACTTGTGACCAGGTGCCTGCTTTCGTGGTGTAGACGAAGATCTTGCCGTTGGTGAGGCCGACGGCGAGGTGCGCGCCGTCTGTGGAGGCGGCCAGGGCGGATGGTGGGGCGGTGAGGTCCGAGAGGGTGGCGGTGGTGGAGGGGTCTAAGGGGGAGGTGGCGGGGAAGATGCGGACGCGTTTGTCTTCGCTGCCGATCACTGCGCGGTCGCCGACGGTTGTGAGGGAGGTGGGTGGCGAGGGGAGGGGCGACGTGTGCGTTTCGCGCCCGTCTTTATAGACTGTGAGGGCTTGCGCGGTGGTGACGAGGGTGTACGGTGAGCCGGACGAGATGGTGACGGCGACGGCTTTGGGCTGCCCCGCGGTCTTGATCGCGGAGCCGATGGAAGAGCGCTGCGCGGCGTCGAGGGAGCGGATGGTGTCATCCCAGCCGATGCTGTAGACCCTGCCTTCGACGGGGGAGGCGGTGAGGTCCGCGACGTAGTTGGAATGCGATTCGCCGTCGATGGGATCTGCCAAGCCTGAGGCGAGATCCCAGGCGCGGAGGCGGCCGTCAGTGCTGCCTGTGACGAGGGTTTGGCTGTCTGGCAGCACGCAGGCGGCGGTGACGGCTTTCTGATGCCCTCGAATGGTCTTGATGGGCGCGTCCTTGCCCTCGTGGAAGTAATTGAGATTACCTTCCAGGTCAACCGAGATGATCAAGCCGTCCTTCCTCCCCGCGGGCCATGTCACACCGACCTGCTGGTTGGAGATACTGACGCTGCCCTCCTCGCCCATCCGCCAGCTTTGGGTACACTCTCCACTCTCAACATCCCAGATCTTGACCGTCTGGTCTCCACTGCACGTCACTAGCTTCTTGCTATCCGGCGACCAGCTCACGCCGAAGATACTGCCCTTGTGCTCGCCCTCGCCAATCTGCTTGCTCGCCTCCCCCGTCTTCCCATCGTATAGCCAGATCCGCCGATCGCTGCCCACGCTCACCAGCAGGCTCCCGTCAGGGCTGAACTGCGTCCCATAGATGAACTTCTCATGCTTCCCCCTGACGCTCGTATTGAACTTGAACGGCGCACCGTGGAAGAAACACAGACTCGTATCGTCCGACCCCGTCGCCGCCCGCAGCGGTCTCTGCTGCCGTATGCTCACGCAATTGATCTGACTGCTATGCCCGCTGATCTCGCCCACGCTATTCCCTGAATCGGCCGTGATGCAGTGCCCGAACCTCTCCTTTCCGTCTCCGACAGCGATGATCCGCTGACTGTCGCCATCCCACGCCAAGTCGTTGATCCGGCCGGCGATGATGTGGTACTCGCCCTTGCTGTTCACCGCGCCATGGGCGTCCCACACGCGGACACTGCCCGAGACATCGCCGCTCGCGACGTAGAAGCCCGAGGGGGAGAAGCGGGCGACGGTGGTGGCGGCGGTGTGCTGGGTGTACTGGCGGCAGTCGGCGGGGTCGTCGATGGAGCGGACGAAGATGGACTTGTTGGAGGCGTAGGCGATGCGTTGGCCCTTGGCGTCGGAGCTGAGGGGGGTGGGAGAGCCACGGGTGGTGGAGGGGGAGGCGGCCCAGATCGCCTCGGGGGTTATCGACATGGTGTTGGTGAGCTGCTGTCTTTATCTGCTGGAGCTCTTTTTGGGCGTGCGACGAAGCCTGGACCCTGGACGATGACGGAGGCGGGGCTGAAACGAGCCCGCTTCTCGATTGGGAAGGTACCTGCATTAGCTGCAACGGCGGCGTGGGCGTCGTGGACCATCGTCGAGTCTCAAGCCTCCATCACACAAACACCACGGCTTGCCCGATAAGCCAGCCACAGATACTTTCATCTTTCATCACTGCCTCAACCCAGTGAAGTCTTTTCGAAACTCAACAATCCAGCACGATCCTGCTTTCCAGCTTGTAAGACTGCTACGGCCCTTTCCCGGCCTTCACCAGCATGGCCGAGGTGGCAGCAGCGGCGTGGGCGGTGGAGGAGGTGGTGAGCACGACCGCCCAGGTCGGCATCGGTGCCTACATGGTTGCCAAGCCCACACTGCCTCTCAAGGCGACCTTCAGCCAGATCGCCACATCATCGGACGATGGGACGAGGTGAGTGTGCATCAAGACCAGGTGCCAGTACGGTGCTGACGAGTCCTCAGGCTGTCATTGACAAGATCGGGCCACTCGGTCTCGGTGGTGAAGAACAAGGCCTACATCTTCGGTGGCGAGACAGCGGCCGCCAAGCTCGCAAGCACCGATGTGCACGCCATCACCCTGACGCACGAGGACAAGCAAGACGCCGACTACGCCGTCATCCCCGCCATAGCAGACCAGACGGATGGCCCGGTGCCAGTCCCGCGAACGAAGCACGCGGCGTGCTCGTTCAACATCTGTGTGGCTGTATTCGGCGGCCTTGACGAGTCCGGCGAGCTCATTGATGAAAGCTGCATCTGGCTCTTCGTTACTGGCAAGTCGTCATGGGAGACGCTGCGGCCAAAGGACAGCAGTGCACCTGCGCCGGAGCCGCGGAGTGAAGGCAGGCTCTTCGACCACCAGAACAAGCTGCTGCTCTACGGCGGTAGGAGCAAGAGTGGCGAGGCGTTGAAGGATGTCTGGCTGTTCGACTACGTCACGAACGAATGGCGACGCTTCCCAGACGCCCCAGTCTCTTCCTCCAACGCAGCAGCAGTCAACGGCGTCCTCCACCTCATCGCCGGCGCAGACGACATGAGCAGCGACCTCCACCTGCTGGAGCTGGGCCCCGACCCCAGCGCCGAGCACAAATGGCGCACGATCCCCTTCCCCACCAACCCCATGACCCCTGGCCCCCGGCCCCGCGTCGGCGCCGGCTTACTCCCCATCACGACCGGCTACGGCCGCGCCTACCTCGCCTTCCTCTTCGGTGCGCGCCAGCACGCCCTCGCCGCCGGCGAGACCAGCAAACCACCCACCTCCGACTCCCCGGACGACCCGCCCTACTGGTCCGATATCTGGACCTACCAGCTCCCGTCCGCCGCGCACGAGGCGAAACCCACGCTCTCCCTGTCCGACGCGATCAAGCCCGCGCGGCTGAAGGACAGCATCCGGCATGCGCTGGGGTATGACTCGGGCGAGCACAGCTGGGGCGAGGCGGAGGTGCAGCCGCCAAGGGAGGAGGATTTGGTCGCAGCCGTGGCGGGGAAGGTGCACCCGGGGCCGCGGGGGTTCTTTGGGTGCGATGTCACGAGGGATGGGGGCAGTGTCGTGCTGTGGGGGGGGATCAATGCCAAGGGGGAGAGGGAGGGGGATGGGTGGGTCATTAAGTTCGAGTGAGCGGTGGGTGGGGCTGTGTTGGGAGGTTGTGGAGCGGCGTTGACAAGAGCGACGTGACGAAAATGAGGCTATAAATGGCACCGCAATGAGGATACATGAGGGTATGATGCAGAGGCGTATACAGTATACGAGACTACCTTACGGATTGAGAAATCTATCTGCCCACGTTTCAGTCGAGGAAAGAATCCCATCCTACACCTCCTCCTCCTCAAACCTCCTAACCATCAACCCCTTCCCCCCCAACTCCTCCTTGACCCGCCTCACCGTCCACTCCCCCCGATGAAACATGCCCGCCCCCAACGCGGCATCCACCTCCGTCTGCTCAAACACCTCCGCGAAATGCCCTGCGTTCCCCGCCCCGCTCGACGCAATCACCGGGATCTTCACGGCCGCCTTCACGGACCGGATGAGCTCGAGGTCGAAGCCGGAGTTCGTGCCGTCCTTGTCGATGCAGTTGAGCAGGATCTCCCCCGCGCCGAGCGCCTGCACGGCGGTGACGAGCTGGATGACGTCGAGATCGCGGGTCTCGCGTCCGCCTTTGATCGTGCAGGCGTAGTAGCAGTACCTCTCCCCCTTTGGGCCCGGGTGGGAGGTCTCGAGCGTGTGGTGCGGTGTCGCGTCGGGGTGGGAGACGTACACGCGTTTCGGGTCGACGGAGACGACGACGGCTTGCGCGCCGTAGGCCTCGCTGATCGTCTCAATCGCCGTCTTCCCCGTCCGCGTGCGGTGGGCTGCATAGTACTGCTCCGCCGCCGTCACGGCGTCGGAGCCGATGGAGACTTTATCCGCGCCGGACTGGAAATACAAGGTCGCGACCTCGAGCGCGGGGACCGTGCGGCCGGTTTCCGGGTCGAGGGTGTCGCGGATCCCGCCGCCGATGGTCAGGGGCACGAAGACGGTGGCGGCCGTCTGGCGCAGGACCTCGAGCATGGGCAGGTCGCGCAGCGGCGTGTCGCGGAAGCTGGTGATGTTCAGGAAGGTGATTTCGTCGGCGCCCTGCTCGTAGTACTGCTGCGCCTTCTCTACGGGCTTGCCGAGGTTGCGCACGGCGTTGGTGGCGGAGGACTTGTCGCGGACGTCGTATTGGTCGCCTTTGGTGACGACGAGGTCGCCGGCGTCGTTGGCGCGGACGTCGAGGCAGGCGATAATGCGGCGGGTGAGGCCTTCGGTTGTGCCGGCGGGGTTGGGGGCGGTGGGGAGGGGTTGGGTGCGCGTGCCTTCGAGGAAGGCTTTGAGGACTCGGAGGCCTGCTGCGCCGCTCTTCTCGGGGTGGAATTGCGTGGCCAATACGTTGTCTCGAGCGACTGCGCCGACGAACTCTTCGTTTCCGTACCGCGCAGTCGCCACCGTCCAGCCGTGCTTCTCGAGCTCGCCTTTCCGGTAGGGCACCGCGTAGGAGTGGACGTAGTAGTACTTGCTATCGGGCCTCAGCCCATAGACGCTCTGTGCGCTGGTCGCATCCTTGCTTGACGCAGTCTTGGCCGAGTTCCAGCCAATGTGCGGAACGCTCTTGTCGTCGTCGTTGAATCGCTGGAGGCGGCCCGGAATCACGCCCAGACCAGGGACCGACGAACTCTCCGCGGAGCCTTCGAAGAGCGCTTGGATGCCGACACAGATGCCCATGAACGGCTTGCCGGATGCGATGTGCGCCTTAACAGGCTCGACGTAACCGGCATTGGCGAATTGAGTCAGGCAGTGGCCGAAGTGGCCAACGCCGGGCAGTATGAGCTTCTACTCGACGCAGATATCCTGTCAGCCATCAGCTTATTGATTCTCCGTATTGATTAATTAAAGGGACCGTACCTCAGCTTTGGGGACATCTTCGGGCGATTTCACCCACTCAACCTGCCAGCCAAGCTTCTCGATGGCGTTGACCAGCGATCGGATGTTTCCCGCCGCGTAGTCCAAGAGGTGCACGGTGGGCATCGTAGCTCGTGTGAAAGGGAAAGGATACGGATGTCTAGCATATGCTCATGCTCTCCAGCAAGGCATCTTTGGGTAATTGTTGTGACTCGATGCAGGGATGCGCGGCTGTGGCTGCGGCCTTAGCCGTTCCCGAAAAGCTGGGACGACATACTTCGACTTTCTCTAAAATCGGCGCATGAGGTCGTGCTGGTCTTGCAAGATTCCCTCTGAGAGAGCAAGATGGTGCGCAAACTCAAGCACCACGAGCAGAAGCTCCTGCGCAAGGTCGACTTCGTCAACTACCCCTCCGACGCCACCCACCGCTCCGCAGCCATCATCCGCCGCTACTCGCTTTCCACCCCATCCGACTACACCTCCTACAACCGTCTAGCCGGCAACCTAAGACATCTCGCACATCGCCTCGCACTGCTACCACCCGAGTCTGCCTTCCGGCGAAAGCACGAGGACCTGCTGCTGGAGAAGCTGCACGACATGGGCCTGCTGGGTGTCGGCGGCGAAGGCAAGGGCAAGCTGAGCGATGTCGAGCGCAAGATCACCGTCTCGGCGTTCTGTCGGAGACGGTTGGGAGTGGTCATGACGCGGCTCAGGATGGCCGAGACGGTCAGCACGGCGAACAAGTTCATCGAGCAGGGGCATGTGAGGGTGGGCACCGAGGTGGTCACCGACTCGGCTTTCCTCGTCAACAGGTGAGGCGACGACTTTGCACTGGAGTCGAGGCATGGCAGGGCTAACATGATAGTAGGAACATGGAAGACTTCGTCACCTGGGTCGACTCGTCCAAGATCAAGCGGAATATCATGAAGTACCGCGACAAGCTGGACGACTTCGATCTGTTGTGATGCAGGCATTTACAAGCTCTCCCCTTTCGGAGCTGCTATCGCGACTCATGCTACCCACATTCACGTATTCGGTGTTGCAATATGTGAATGGTGGGATCGCCACCCAGCCTATCATGTGGACGGCGGGAGCCGTGAGTACCCGCACAGCGTGGAACAGATCCTCCGCCCGCGTTTCTTCGCGCCCACAACTTGCAATTGGCGTTGCGCATTTTGGTGCACTTCGAAACTTGCTGCAGTTCGAGTGTTGTCGCCAGGTCGCATCACAGCGGTTCCCTCAGGGACGAACCATCCGATCCTTATAGCAGATAAGCCACATTGTGGGCCCCGCTCGCCATGGGAAATCCTCGCCGAGTCTTCTACGGGTCGACTGACGACGTGTCGGATGCTGAACATCAACCGAGTGGGCATTTGCAGTCCTCGCACGGCCTTGCACAAGATCCAGATCTCCTCGGAACTGGCTTACCGCACCGCCGCGACTCGATCCCGGAAAGTGCGCTTATCTCGGCGCGAGCTGCGACGCAGGATCACCATATGTCAGAGTCAGGGGCTTCTGGATCACAGACACTCTCGCACACCTCGCCACAACATCCGCTAAGCGTATCCACGCCCCCTGAATACCACCGGGATATGACGAGCCATGCGATCCCGACCTCAGAAGGGCACAGACAAGCGCCGCCGCTACCATCAAGTTTCGCGATCACAACCGTTGCGGGCCACGCCTCGAGTGAGCCCGCATTGGCTACACCAAATCTACGTACCGCGTTCAGCTATCTCGATCCACCGCGCCCTAGACCCAGTACCAGTCCCGCATCCGATGAGCATATCTTTGGGAGCTTCCAGGCCCGACAATACAACGCGAACGCAGCGGTCGCAGGCAAGACGCGTGACGGCGGGTTCGAGGTCAGCAATTCACGACACAGCCAGATACTTGTCAATGCCTCGCAACAATCCAACGCCTTGCAGTACTATGCGGGCACGTACGACGATACGCTGCCGAGACCCGATTCAGAGGTCACGAAGCACGCATCAGTCGTTCACTACAGCGACGTTTCGAACACTACGTCGCAGCTTCCCGAATTGATGCGCGGCACGCAGCAAACACATCCGCCGACAACTATCAGCGCGCGCAACATGAACCCGTCATTACCCAAGGAAGGCTCCACGCCGGGTGCACCTGACGAAGTAGAGGACAGGCTGCGGTTTCCCGGCTACACGCAAAGCACGCAGCCACCCGCGAAGAAGGCTCGAGGTCGGCTGTCCGCGGCAGGCCAAGCATCGACAGCGCGTGCTCTGAACGCATCGAACTCCGGATCTGCGCGAGCATCGCTAGGCGAGAATATCCAGGTCGCAGCCAAGAAGGCATCTATGCAGCAGCAGCCGCGCGACATGCAAGCGCCAGCGACTTCGTTATCGGCCATCCATGCATCCGCCTTGCACGCACAACCATCAGCTACACCCTCAGGCGCGAACCGCACGGAAAATGCAGGACTCTATGAGCCCCCCTACAGAGGCATCGGGCCCGGACCAAGAGCCGACACACCTTCCACCGGACCCAATCCAACACCAGAAAGCCCACCCGAGTCTCCCAAGTTCTTCCCCGTCTACGACGACACCCGAGGTCTCAACCCCGCGCCCCGGGTGCGCAGCAAGCGCAAGCTGCGCGCCCACACGCCGCCCAACGGCTTCGTGGACATGGACGACGAGCCGCCCGCCTCCCCGCGATCACCGGCCCCGCTCACACTGCCTTATGTCGACCCCACGCTTGAGAGCTCTTGGGCATTGACGCCGAGGGACGCGTCGCACAGGATGTGGGGCAGTGGGATGCGGACGGTGAATCTGGGCAATACCGGGGGGTGGGTGATTTCGCCGACGCCGGTGGTGATGTTGCCGTTTGGGGGGGTGGTGGAGTTGGGGCGGACGTATCGTGATGATCGGGTGGGACGGGAAGGAGGTGGCTCGGGTGGGGGGGCTGGGGCTGGGGTGTGAGTGAGGGTGCTGGGAACTATGGAGTGAAGCTAGTGGTTGGTATGGCGCCTGCGGTTATGTCAAGGGGTCGGGCTCTTACGCTGACTCCTTGAAAGGTAGCAGACAATCCAACTCGTGCAATAAGATACACAGATACTCTGACATCTGCTCGTGCATGTGCTATCACACTGTCGTACGTCCCTGCTGCCGCCGATCGTGCCATGGTCTCGTGCTGCCATATTGCTGGATGGGGTGCTATCACGAGTACCAGGAGGACCTCACTGCCTGACCTCGGTTCACCGTGGGCTTCACTGCTGACCATGATAGCCTCACTCTGCCATGTGAGCCGTCAAAGGCTTCTTATACCTCCTACTGGTTCTTTGGCCATCTGTTCCACTACATCAGCACCGACATCCACTTCCAACATCTACCACATCGACACCGGCGACATCAACGGCCATCACCACCTCAAGGCTTCAAGCCACACCCACAGTACAACCCCAAGCCTACTGCTCTTTGCCACTTCCATCATGGGCTTGACAAAGATCATCTTGGCAGTCTGCCTTGCGCTCTTCGCCACAGTGGCTGCCATCCCAGTCAATGGTACCTGCTCCTGCATTCCAGGATCCCTAGCTACGCTGAAACTCGGCAGCCACCCACAACGACGCCGTGCAAGTGCTCGCCACACGCGGTGCCGCCAACATCATCATGGAGACGGTGAGCACACCCTTCACTTTCAAACGTCTGTATCACCTCGAGGACTCGCTGACTTTACCCGCAAGACTTGGGAGAAGGGCAAGTGGTTCCGCGAGCGCTTCACCTTCGGCGCCCTAACCTGCGACGACATCGCCGGCCATTTCAACAAGGAGTTCGCTACGCTGCCGAACAAGAAGCACCGGAACCTCAAGTGCGGGCTGTTCACTTTCGATGTCAGGTACGCGACAACATCACCTTCAAGCCTGAGATTGTGGCCCGGTTCGCTGACAACAGCTTGCTTTGTTCAGCACCTACAACAACCTCTACAACGGCAAGTTCGCCCTGGCGTGCGCGTTGTAGGAGCTGCTGTCCGCCCATGGCAGTCCCGAGCCCTTCTGCTCCGTGCCCGGGATCTGCTGCCAGAACTGGTGGCCCACCATCCTCCAGGGGCCTTGAGGTCTATCGGCACTCGGCCCAGGCTGTATGGCGATGTCGTAGGACTCGACCGCGATAGCTATGGCTTCACAAGTGGCGGCAGCCTCGATCAAGAGACACCGGGGTGGTCAAGGCCATACTACGGGCTCAGAGAAGGCCGGTATGGTTGAGGGAACGGCTAGATAACGATCGTTCCACCGTGGCACACGTTGCTGTAATTTTCCCATGGTACGCCTGCTGCCTGCATCTTGTCAAACCCCTGCACGGGGTGTCTATAGTCCCCTGACGCCTTTGTTGAGGACCTCACTGCGACGTGCAGCCCGAGTGTCTCGCGATATGACACTGGCCAGATAGACAAGCCGAATGCTCACATGCTCCGTGAGTCCTCGGCTCCAGTGCAGTACAATAGGGTTGCTGTAAGCACAATGGCGGTGGGTTTGGTGACGTGCACGCAGCGACTTGCCACCTGTGGCAACCTGCGCGGTTCTTCGCTCGCCGTCAACAGTACGTCCGAGTCCAATCCAACGACCGGCCATGGCAACAATGCGACGCATGACTTGATCTCGAGCTCAAGTTGGATCTATCTCCCGGACAGAAAGTATCATCACATCTGTCGGATACGATAGGTAACGCAGAGATCCAGCTAATGATGAGAACAGCTCAATCGTGCAGTCCCACGCTCGCCCAAACCACGGCGAGGTACATCCATCGCTCGCTGTCATACATCCTTCAGAAACCCAATCTCGACCAGCCGCTCCGTCGGCACCTTCAAGTTCGCCATCTTGTTGCGCGTATTGTCGCGCATGAAGAGAAACGTCTTGAGCAGGACCCTCCGCCAGATCGCCGTCCCGCGCTTGACGTGCATCTCCTCCTTGCCAATCACATACAGCACGCGATGGTCGTACGCGGCCTGGAGCTGAGCGAGGGTGAGTTCATTCGGCGCCTCGGCTTCGTGCGACCTTGCGCTGTCTGATGATGACTTCTCCGCATCGATGGTGCCCGCGTTGGGGGCAGGAGATGGTGCGCGGATCGGCGCCACGGCGCTCCTGCTCTTGTCGAGGACGTACTGACGGACGTGCCGGTAGATCGTGGCCGCGAGGTCCGGCGTGACGATCTCGTCCATGAAGCCATGCCGGCAGACGACGCGGTAGCAGTTGGGCAGCTGCCGGATCTGGGAGACGACGAAGCGCTCATCGGCCGGCACGGTCGGGTACTCCAGCGGGCGCATGTGGAAGAAGACGATGACCTCCGGCGTGCTGACCAGCTTGTTGATGAACTGCGAGAAGGCCGTCGGCGTGTTGATGCCGCCCTTGTCGAAGAAGACGCCGAAGCCGCTCGTGAAGGAGATCGGCTCGCCGCCCTTGCCGCCTTGGAGACCGACGAGTCGATAGACGCCATCGGCGTCGACGCGGACGAATTGCGACAGCGGCTGCCGATCCTCCTTCTCCGCCGTCCATTGCTGCTCTTTGCCGAACCGCCAGAGGATGAGGATGCTCGCGAGCACGGCGGCGAGCGTGATCGTGAACCAGGCGCCGTCAGGCACCTTGACGAGTGCAGAGGACAGGAAGGCGCCGTCGAGGCACGCGAAGATTGCCCAGGGGAGGACCACGAGCCACGGTCGGACTCGCCAGACGATCAGCGCGACCAGCGTCGTCATGCAAGTGTCGAAGAACGTGACGAACATGACACACACGCCGTAGGCGTTGCCGAGCGCGGTCGTGTTCTTGTAGACCGCGGTGATGATGACGGTCCCTATGCAAAGCAGGTAGTTGACCAGCGGCACGTAGAGCTGGTTGTGGTACTTCCGGGAGGTGTGGACGACTTGGACCTGCGGAAAGTAGGACAGCTTGACGATCTGCGAGAGCAGCTGAAACGTCGCCGTGATGATGGCTTGCGATGCCACGATCGCGGCCAAGATGGCGACGACCAGGATGAAGATCTTGCATCCTGGGGGTGCGGTAGCGAAGACGGGATAGGCGTAGGCCTCCGGGTGAACCGCGATGTATGCGGCCTGTCCGATGTATGCCAACAGTAGAGTGGGTAGGCAGTATCCCAGCCAACTGATTTGGATGGCCCGCATGGAGAAGGCGCCAAGGTCAGCGAAGAGAGCTTCAACCCCAGTGAATGCCTAGCACAAGATCAGCGGATGAGTCAGAAGCCATTGAGAGTGCCACTATCAGGACGTACGAGCAGGATACCACCCAGCGACTTCCATCCTTCAGTCCTGTGGCGGATCAGATACTCGAAGCCCTCGGCAGGGTTGAACGCCTTGAATACACCCGCATCATAGTTGACAATATTATAGATGCCGAACGCCGCCAGCAGACCCAGCCACAGGATGATCACGGGCGCAAAGCTGACCCCGATCTTGGTCGTCCCGAACGGCTGGATGACGAAGAGGAGGATGAGAATGCCGCAGGTGGTGCCGGTGATGGTGGCGTGTGTGATGCTGGGCGCGACGACGTTCAGGCCTTGCACGGCGCCCAGGACCGATTGCGCGGGTGTGAGGACGCCGTCGGACATCACCATCGTGACGGCTAGCACTCCGATTGTCTTGAGCAAGCCTTTGAGGAAGCGAGACTTCTCCAGGGTGTTGCGGACATGCAGGGTGGAGGTGTGCATCTCGTTCGTGGTCCAGCGCTGGAGCTGGATGAGCGGCTCTTCGCGTGGATCACGCTTCGTGATGTTGGCGTATCTGGACAATAAGGAGTAGCAGCTGAATGTACCGCCTGTCATGCTTGTCAGCATTGTATTGAATGCGAGGCCTCGCGGACAGCTCACCTTCGCCCTGGTTATCCGCGTGCAGAATGATGATCACATACTTGACTGTGACCATCATGACCAGAGACCAGATGATGAGGGAGAGCACCCCGATCAGGTCATTGCGTTGTGGTGCCGTCGAGCCAAAGACACTCGAGTACACGTACAGTGGGCTGGTGCCGATGTCTCCGTAAATGACTCCGATGGACTGGTACGCCAGGAAGAAGAGCTGGCCGCCCTTGAACACTTGCTTTTGCTTGTAGTCGCCCGGGCGACGCAGTCCGGACTCCTCGGGATCCTCAGCGTCGAGCGACTTGGCGTCGATTGATCGTCCGCGCGACAGATCCCGACGGCCCATCGAGATAGTGCGGGAGAAGACCTGCGGAGGACGCATCAGTGGTGTTTGACCAAGAGGAGTGCCGGGCCTGAGCTCACGATGCCATCGTCGCCCTCGGTGCCAGTGGCGGTCGCAGCGTCTCGAGAACGAGCACGGCGGATCTGGTCGGTATCGTCCTCGAACTGGATCTTGGCGTTGGGTTGAGCCATTTCGAAGGCAGTCGAGCGTCTTCCCAGCCACTTGAATCCGATTGAGTGGCACTGGTCTGTGGCCCAAGCGAATCCGTAGGGCAGAGAGATGGCGCAAGAACGGCGTAAGGGGTCCTGGGTAATTGTTAGGTAAAGGAAGGATCGAAGCTTTGAGGCAAAGACGTGCTTTAAGGGAGCTCGAAACGCTTTGGCTGCCGTACCTGCGCTGGTCTTGTGTCGAGTCGGCTAGCTAGGGCCTAGCTATGGGCACGTGCGAAGAAGTGCAAAGCGTGGGAGTGGAGGCTTGTTGGGATCCTGGCTTAGGGTCGTGGTCTTAGGTTGTGGGTCGCGCAGTCGAAATCCGCGCAGCTCGCCAAGTTTCTGGACTTGGCAGAAGCTGTCGAGGTGAATGCTCTTGATGCAAGCGGTCTCTCGGTGTGTTGCGGAGGCTACAACACTCGACCGCTGGGCGAGAGGATCTCGTTCGCATTCGAGACGCAGTCTCACGTTTCTCTCAGCTGCCGAGGTGGGGGGTGGGATGGCGCGTGTCGCAGTCCAGCTGCGCGATTTTTGGCGACGCCGTTGACGGTTGCGCGATATATCGTTCCACTGCCTCTGCCGCTTCACGTCAGATATCCCAGCCGGTCTAGATCATAGATCGTATACTGCAGTCTCAATCGGTCCACTCATTGCTGCTCCTGACGTCGCGGTCCCCTTTCCAATTCTTCGTGATGGATGATGCTTCCGTCTGCAACGTGAGTCTCAGCGCGTGCCTAGATGTGAGTTCTCCTCAGTCCCTGGAAGCCAGACTGCGACGGTCTATCGATGTCGCACCGCGCGACCCTGCTGCCGAGCACAAGCCGCTCCGGTCTACAGGCCTGCTAGCAAGATCGGCCAGGAAGTAGGATGTTCAAGACTACGACAGGCATCTCGCTCAGAAACGGCATGCGCCTCAAATGCACAATAGAGGGTCATACGGCGTGGCTGCTGCATGATCATTGCCCTGGGCGACCAAGGAATGGACTTTGCGGTCCGCGCCAGAGCGCCGCATCCGTCGACATCGAATCTGACATCGCGAGAATCGAGCGCCACATCTGCGAGAGCTGTGGGAGCCATTCATCGGGGATGAGCTAGTGTTGAGCTCTACGCGGAAGGATGTGGCAAGAAGGACGCTCGTTGGACCCTGAAGGATCCGCCAACAAGTCGCCCGCGACGAGGCACCTCTGACTTCGCAATGCTTCGCCTTTCCATCGAATCACACCGCTATCAAGATATGCAGACCTTTGCAGGAGCGCTGGTCGACCCTTCGCGATGGGACCGCATCTTTCGCACGTAGGCCCGCTGATACAAAGGCAGCAGACCCATGAGGACAGGAATCACAATCCTAGACCTGCTCCCTCTGAATCACGTCCCCATACTTGAAGCCCCTCAGAAAGATTTACCATGTCCGCCACGACCTACATCCACGTCGTTAAAAAGTCCGCAATCGCAGAACACGCCGCACTCGAGTTCAACCCGTCCACCCTGCCTTCCCTTGAGACAGGACTCGTCCGTGCTCGCGCAGCCCTGGTGAGCCTCACCTACAACACCCTTACCTACGCGCGTCTGGGCACAGTTCGGAACTGGTGGGATGCCTTCCCCGTCCCCCCAAACCTCCCCGCGCCATACGGCGATCGCACGCAATACGGCATCTGTCCTTGCTGGGGATGGGGCACTGTGATCGAGAGCAGACTGGAGGGTATCAAGCCCGGTCTTGTGATGTGGGGGTACTGGCCGTTCTCTGGGGCGCCCGTGGATCTGCAACTGGTGAATGGGGGAGCACCGGGGCATCTCGTCGAAGTCAGCGAGCAGAGGAAGACGCTCATGCCGATGTACAACCGGTATGTCATCCGCGATGCGTCCGTGCGCTTGGATAACCTCACGTC
>JAWDJV010009796.1:0-17436 GCA_033119285.1 Teratosphaeriaceae sp. CCFEE 6253
GTACTCACGTTCTCGCTCTTCCAGCGGAACGTGTCCCCCAGCCGGTCGAGGAAGAACCACCGCCCGTCCCCATCTCGGCGTAGCGCGTCACCGGTCCGATAATACAGGTCCCCCTTGACGAAGACATCCCGCTCAAACCGCTTGGCCGTGGAAGCCGGGTCGTTGTAGTACCCCACAAACTCGCGCTCGCTCGCACACCGGATCACAATCTCGCCGCCCTCATCGTATGCACTCCGCTGCGCGAACCCCGTCGCCGGATCGCGGTACATCCCACCCGTCTCATGGTCAATCCGCACCGGCACGATCTTGTCCCGCATCTGCCAGCGGGAGATGGCGCCATGATGCCCCACGTGCGCGGCGTGGAAGGGGCCGCGGCAGACGTTGAGCAGGCTGAGCATGCCCTCCGTGCTGTTGAAGAACTCGTTGACGCACGGCACGTCGAAGCGCGCCTGGAAGCGACTCCAAACGTCCGGCCGCATGCCGTTGCCGTACATGGCTTTCAATTTATGCCCCTTGTCCAGCTTGCTAGGCGGCGCAGCGAGGAGGTACCGCGCCGTCTCGCCCACGTAGACGAAGGCGTTGGCGTTCGAATCGTGAACGTCAGGCCAGAAGTTGCGCACGCTGAATTTCCTCCCAATGGCCAGTGTGAGGCCAGAGATCATGCACCCGATCGCGACGGTGCAGCCGGTGCCGTGGTAGAGGGGCATGCAGTCGTACCAGACGTCCGGCTTCCTCTCCCTTCGCAGGAGCGAGGCGGCGCGGCCGGCTTGGAGGCCCGTGGAGCGCAGCCGGGGTGCGCCGATGCCGTAGGAGCGCTGCGTCTCGAAGGGGCAGGCCTTGGGGAATCCCGTGGTGCCGGAGGTGTAGAAGATGAAGATGGGGAAGGTGCCCGTCACGCCGTCGCGGTAGGTGTTGCCTGGGCGCGTGGGCGCGCGGGTGTAGATCGCGGCCTTGAGTTCTGGGGTCAAGATGACAATCTTCATCCCCAGCTCGCCCTCCAGTCGCCCTCGCACAGCTTCCACGCGTCCCACGCACTCCGCGTCGGAGTCCACGATGAGCACCTTGCAGTCCGCGACCTTGAGACAGTGCACCAGCCCGTCCCCGCCGAGATGATAGTTGATCATCGCCGGCGCACTCCCCACCGCCCAGCTGCCGAGCATGTTGAACATGAACTCCGGCCCGTTCATCAGATAACAGCCCATCAGCTCCCCGGGCCTCACGCCCTCATCCTCCAGGAACCCGGCCCATCGGCAGCTGTTCTCGTAGACCTGCGTCCACGTATAGCTGGTCGGTGTTTCCGCAGGAGACGCGCGGGACCAGATACAGGGCTGCGTGGTGAGGGCCTCGGCTTGCTGCTCGAAGAGATACCAGAGGGAGCGCTTGTTGCTTTTGGCCAGGCGGGCGCCGAGGCGCGCTGTGCGGCGCGCTTCGAGGAGATTGGCGGCGTCTTTGCGGAGATGGAGGCGCGCGTCGAGGTAGGCGGCGGCGGCGGTGCCCGCGAGGGCGGCGGTGGCTAAGTGGTCGCCGTCAGTCTGCCTGTAAGCTGGAGGAGCCCGGAGAGCTTACCGAGAGCCATTGTTGGTGTGGGAGGTGCCGGATGGGGGGATGCTGCGTTGCGAAAGGACTATCTTGGGGCTGGAGGAGATGACTATAGCCCTACCGTGACCACGGCGCACAAGAGTGCCTATACTCGCGCTGATGTGTGCATGCACGTGTGTTGGAGCTCTGCCGCACGGTCATCGCGGCCGGTAGATGTTGCGGACCTCGCTTACCGGCCGAGCCCTAGCCGGGTCGGTAGCTTGCCACGGGATGTGTGCGAAAGTGTAGAGCGCGACATATATTCGGACGTACTGCAGCACATTCGCACAGCGCAGTCTGGCAACTTTGGGCCCTGCAAGAGGCGTTGGTGGCACAACACGTACAGTTTACGTGCCACCGCATCTTCTCCTCGCGAGACACGCAGTGCGCCTCCCACGGAATGGGTATACTGTTTGAAAGAATGGATCCTATTCCAGGCAGCGCTCCGGAGCATGCCTCAGACGTCCCGCCAACTCCCCTGCACGGGTTTCCTCGCGAATCCAGCGCCCTGCTGTGGTGGTGCATTCGTGTGGTACGACGGCGCCACACTCTGCGCATACCCGCCGCCATACTGCTGCCCCTGCGTCTCGTAAATCGAAGGCGGAGGCGGCTCATACATCGTCGTCGTGGGGCTCGTGTGGTACGTAGGCGGATACGCCGACTCCCTCGCGCTCGCGACAGGGGACGGCGCGTACTGTCTATGCGCAGCATAGTCATGGTAAGGGTCGGCGTGCATGGTGCCGATGTCGCCTGCTGCTTGCTGCTGCTGCTGGTACGGATCGTGATGTTGTGGTTGCTGATGCTGCAGCAGCGATTGCTGCTGCGCCTGCGGGTGGTCCATCTTCTCCAACTCGACATCCTCGTCGTCGACCCGCCGACTCGCCGCGTTGTCCCAGCTGGGCATCGCGGGCAGTGCATCCTCGTTGTATTTCGCGGCCGCGCTCTTATGACTCGGCGCATCGAACGTCGCGGTCTGCGCGCCCCTGTATCCGCCCGCCGCAGCATACAGTGGCGGAGGCTGCTGCTGATACTGCGGGTATGGCTGATTCCCCGGCTGCGGAGGCGGCGGCTGCTGGTGGTACCCTTCGCTGCGGTTTCGCTTTCCTCCTCGTGATGATGGACAGCACGTGTTGCAGCAGGCGAGGCAGCCGCAACAGCACTCTGCGCCGCAGCAGAGGCAGCGGAAGAGGCACCACAGGAGGGAAAAGACGATGAGTGAGCCGATAATGATCCCGACGATGGCGGGCCATTTGCAGTAGGCTTTGGTCATGCAGCTGTCCCAGGAGGTGAAGGTGTTGCGGACATTGGCGGCGTCGGAGGCGAGATCGCGTCGTTGCCAGAGGAGGGTCGCCATGGTCGCGCGTCACGAGACTATAGGGTGGTGTGCGCAATAATTCCCCCGAGTTTACCGATGCGCTCTTGGTGCTGGCCCCTCGTCTTCTGCCCGCGTCGCAAGTTTCGAGTCCAAGAAATGGTTTGGGGGCGGAGGAGAAGCAATGGCGATGTGGACGTTGATTACAATCTTGCGTTGGTATGATGCTCGACGGTGGATGCTACACCAGGGCGCGATTGCGATGGGTTGCAGAGCATATGAATGTGGAAGCGTCCGAGGAGCGACACGCAATCGTCCGCCTCTTTTCTCGCCCAGCAACGCGTACCTGATCTGCGCCACCATGGACCCTGCTTCGCGGGGAAGTGTTTCAGATGTTGCTTGGCGGGGCATTGAAACTGGAGATCGGTCTTGGCCTCATAAATGTCGACCTTCCCTCCCGGCCTCACAACCTCATGGAAGGGTAAATAGAATGTAGACAGAGCCGGATCTTCAAGCATGTCTGCACTCGGATGACAGAGATGAAGTGTTCAGGATGTACGGCGCTCTGCGGCCATAGTGAGTGGCTACATGTATAAAGTCCGCGAACGATTACATCACAGCCTCATCCCCAAGTATAACATCCAGCAACTTCATCTCTCATCTCTTCTCCTTGCTCGGAATATGAACATGGCCCGCATCCTCATCACCGGCTCCTCGGATGGCATCGGTCAAGCGGCTGCCCAATTGCTCGCTTCCCAAGGTCACAAAGTCACGCTGCATGCCCGCAACGACGATCGTGCCGCACAAGCTCACAAAGCAGTCCCCAGGGCCGAAGGCGTCTTGATAGGCGACATCTCCACCATCGCTGGATCGAAGGCCCTCGCAGAGAAGGCCGACGCCGCGGGTCCCTGGGATGCTGTCGTGCACAATGCCGGCCTAGGCCCGTCCAATCCAGGCTTCACAACTTCTGATGGCTTTGCCTCGACATTCGCGGTCAACAGTCTGGCGCCCTATATTCTGACGTGTTTGATGCATAAGCCGAAACGTCTCCTCTACCTCAGCTCGGGCCTGCACAATGGGGGCGACGACAGCCTCAAGGATGTGACATGGAGCAAGCGGCCCTTGGAGTCCTTTCAAGCTTATAACGATTCGAAGCTCCACGACATCCTGCTCGCGAATGTCATCGCGCGCCGCTGGCCGGATGTGCAGTCGTGCTCGCTCGATCCTGGATGGGTCCAGACGAAGATGGGTGGCGGTGGCGCGCCGGGGACTACGGAGGCTCCCGCGAAGGCGATCGCGGATTTTGCCAGTGGAGAGAGGAAGCTGTCTGGAGAAGGCACTGGGGAGTACTTGGGTGTTGGCGGCCCGAAGAGCCCGAAGGGAAGTGCACTCGACAAGGGGAAGCAGGACGACTTTGTGAAGATCTGTGAGGAGCTGAGTGGAGTGAAGCTCACCTGACTTCTGTAGCACGGGGTGAATCAATACACAATGATCAGAGGCGACGGATATGTCGCCACGCCGCTCCTTACGTGAAGGCCGCTGAACCTCGGATCGCCGGCTTGCTCAGACACAGCCACCCTTCCTCCCTCCGCTGCCAACCAATTTCCACGACCGCCTCCCTCTCAGGGCCCTCAGAGGCAGGCAAGAGAAGTCCCGCGATACGTACTGTGATCCAGACTGTAGCCTTCCCCTTCGCCGCGCCTCGTATCACTGCGCTCGTGCAGAGCACCTTACAGCTGAAGAATCGCGGACTCGTGAGCAGGTCCGCCTCTACAGCGGCAAGGTACTGCTCGAGAATTGTGCACATGGGAAAGCCATCCCAGGCGGCGTAGAGATCCGGGGCGAAATTATTGAAGGCCGGGTGTGAGAAGTCGTGCTCCGAGAGTTGGTGGACCATGTCGCGGGCGTTGCTTCGCGATGGACGCAGATGGCTTCGCTGCCGCGAGCGGAGAGATTGTCGTAGTTGGGAGCGGAAAGGCGGTGCGAGGCTGCTGGCATTGGGGAAGGAGGTGCGGGGCTGGTGGTGACCATGGGGAGCTGACCGCTCCTGTAAGAGGGAAAGGTCGAATGGTCATGCTATCGCCTGAAGACGGCCAGTCCAGTGTGAGCCTTGTGGATCCTAGAGTCGACACGGAAAGGCTTCCAAGCGGTCGAGGACTTTCCTGAATTCGTTGAGAGGCCGTTTGTCCTATGTCGGGAAGAGCCGGCGGCAGCCACTCGGGGAGGTATTATCTGGCACGCAGAATGTGCAGACATGAGATTTACAGCTTATACCTTGCATACCGCCGTCCAACATCTGGTGAAGCACAGGGTGTGTGCTTGGTGTAACACAATTAGCATGGAATAGCCCGAACTTTGCGCGATCCTCCCTGGTGACGTGAAGCAAAGAGTAGATACCCGACTCAGCTGACGGGGACATCTTCGATTGTGATTTTACTGCGTTGTTCTCACAAGAGAGCGTCGCGTCAGCTGAAGGTGTTGTTCACGTGCAATTGCTGCCCGTGGGTTAGGCAAGAGCGGCCCGAGCTCTCTCCGCCTCAGAATGCAACCTCATGCTTCGTTTGATGCCTTGAGCCAGTTGTCGTCGCTGCTCTTCTTGTAGCATCACAACATGAACATCTTCAAGAACCTGTTCAAGGAGGTATGCGCGACCCTCATAAGTCTTTACAAGCTTCCCACGAAAAGCGCCATGTCCTGTGGAGCTCTCACCAAGCCGCGACGGCATCGAGATGTGCTAATGATCGTTTGCATTCGCAGCGCGGCGTCAAGGACGTGATCACCCTCTTCCACAGCCCGTCCAGCTCGGCATCCATAAGAGCGCATACGATCCTCAAGCAGGCCGCCGGGAATGCGCAGTCCAATGCGACCATAGACCAGGCGGGCGCGCACTCGCAGCAGAGCAAGCAGGAGCGCACGGAATTCGATCTGGGTACGTAGGACAATGCTCTGAGACCGGACGGTGCTATTTCGTGTACACAACAGAGGGCTGACACTGGACAGACGTGGTGGAGGGTGCACCGACCGCCGATCAGCTCACGAACATCTTGGAGTACCTGGGCCCTTCGAAAGCAGGCAATGTGATCAAGGATGCGACTGGCAGCAGCGACGCAATGAGGAAGTTCAATGCGTCGCATGCGGTGTTCCAGAGGCCGGTCACGGTGGATTGGAGTCACGGAAGAGCAGGTACGATGACCCTTGTGAACATCTGGCGAACACGGTCTTCCGGAGCGACGCTGACCTTGAGCGGCAGTGGTGGGTGACAACGAGAGCGAGCTGACCAAGCTCATACGAGAGGTACCGAAGGCTTAGGGCGTTCGGGCCATGGTCAAGATTCGAGGTGTACAGTAACGGGGGAGGCCCGAACAGCATTGAGCGACGGCGTCATCTGTAGGAATAAGGAAACCGGCATCTCCCATTCTGTCATCATGGGACCATGGGTCAATCGCCTTTCGATTCCACCTGCGATTGCGGATAGTCGCATAGCTCCGAGACACTGACAATGCCATTGATGGAGTGGCGGCGGCGGGGAATGTCTCGGGAGGTGTAGAGCACAACCTGGGGACGATGGAGTGGCGGTCAGCCAAGTGCACCTCGTTGTAAGTATCATGTTCCCACCGAAAATCTATCGCTCGCAAGAGTGAAGGTGCAATACTCTCGGAGCATTAGGAAGGCGCGCTATGACGTCCAAAAGTGAACGAACGACGCAAGCGCGCCTTCCGTTTGCGCACGACCGCCACCTTCCGCCGTACTCAAAGCTGGACAACATCAACACAAACCTCAGTTCACGTCGATCCGAAAACACCGACCCTTCATCTCAAGAGCAGCGCTTTCCTTTCCCTTACAACGTACAGTATCACCACTCGCACTCACACACTCGTTCGCCGCCTGCGTCGCATTGCAGAAGGTGCTTCGACATGGCCGAGCATGGCCCCGTCATTGCTAGCAGCAACAGATATCTCGACCTCGCGCCTTACTGCGGCCACATCTACGCCGCCGAGTACAGCAAATGGCGCGAGGTGTTGCCTTGGGAGTTCCCACCAGCGGCCTCCAAGGAGGAAGAGGAGGCGTTCCTGCGCAAGTTCTTCACTGACCAGGAGATCCACATGCAGGGTGGAGAGCCTCATGGTTTCCGGTTCCTGAAGCAGGTGTGGTATTGCATCGCGATCTGGAACGTGCAATGGAAGGTCCCATCCATCGCTGATCAATGGATGCATGAGTTCAAATCGGTCATTGAGGACCCGGAGATGTATCAGCACATGCGGCAGGGGCAGCTTAGCGCATACTTCTCCACGAAGCAAGTGGACGAGTACGGCGAAAAGGTGCTGAAAGTCGCCGTGCAGCACATCCAGTGGGTGATCGAGCAGTCGCGCAAGCAGGCTGCGCAGGATGAGCGTAAGACGCACGTCGAGGGCGGAGCGAGCCTGGCCAAGGATGCCGGGGCGATGGAAGTGATTGATGCCATCGACGGCAAGGATCACGGGCTACAGCTCGAGCACGCTGGCCCAACAGAGCTCACCAAGTCAGGCGAATCGCAGGCCAGCCATACCCCGAACGATCTGGCACTGGCCGCCTCCCAATCGGACCTGCGAGAATCCGCATTCCCCGGTCGCCCAAGGGCAGAGAGCAGTACTAGCACCGGCTATGCGCTCGTGCCGCAAAGCCGCAAACGTGGGATGAGCAACACCAAGCTGCCATATAACCGCAGCAACACAGCCTTCCGCTATGACCCTCGGCACAGCAATATCATCTTCAGCTCGCCATATCCACAGCCTGCGAACTTCGACACGGGGATGCCGAGCATCGGCAACGACCGTAGAGTCAGCGACCTGCAGCAACACGCAATGCAGCAGCAGATGCCAGTGCCGCCAGCCACCATGGAAGAGTACATGCATCCTTCTTCAATGCACCAACAGCAAGTCCAAGGCCCGTCATTCAACAACAGTACTCGTCCTGGCATGCCTTTCGACCGCGGGGTACAATACTTCCCGCCGGGATTTACGCCGATTCAGCATTACAACGGATCTCAGACATACGACCCCAATGCCAGCCGCAACGACGACCGCTCTTTCAGCAACGAAACTCCCTTCAGCCAGAATCCCAGCAAGGGCAACAGCGGACAGAAGCGTCGTGAGAGTAATGCTTCGCGTGGCGGTGGCAGGCCCCATGTCAACTCGAGTCACGCTCGGGCGAAGGGCAGTCGTGGGCGATTCAGCTTCAACGACCCACGTCCGCAGAACAACCTTAATGAGGTCGTGTGGGCACAGCATGGGGGGTCCACACCTGCAGAATTTGGGCATGGTGGGCGTCGCTATAGCGCCTTCAACAACAAATGGCGTGGCAACGAAGATCACTCGCTTCCCCAGCAGAATGAGAATGAGCAGCCGGTGCGTGCCTTTTCGGGCCTGGAGTCCTTTGGCGCACCACCGCCGGGGTATGGTCCTCCCTCGTTTCAGGACGCTGGTCTTCCATCGAAGCCAATGCAGCAGCGCACGAGCTCTCATCTAGAAGCCCGTAGGTCTTCCCAGGACTACAGGTCCAACATTCAACAGGACACCTTGAGGATACCTCACTGCGAGCCATTCACGCCCATCGACAAGCTGCTGCACGATCCTTCACTTCTTACCAACCCTGCACTTCGAGATCGAGTTATCACCGAGGACTACATCGGTCGCGAGTGCGGCCATGTGACGAAGCTCGTGATCTTCAACGTTCTCGCCAACTTCAGTGAGCGGCAAGTGGGCGAGCTGTTCGAGTGCTGTGGGCCGATACTGGCGCTGAGCTTTATGCCTGGGCACAATCAGCACAACAATGCGCGCCCCATTACCTTCATCGCCTTCCGCAACAACCAGGCAGCAAGCAAGGCGCTTAAATTGAATGACATCGTGCACCTGGGCGGCGTGGCGCTGACAGTCAAGGTGCCGAGGGAGTACTGGTTCATTGCCCATGATCGCTATCCTGGGCAAGGTCACCCGCAGCAGCCGCCCTTTGTATCAAAGGTGAATCGGCAGCACAGCCAGTCGTTCTGGGAGCGTCCAGTGCTGCCAGGGCCAGCCGCTGTGCCGGAGACCTCCGCGCCGAGTGACGATCACCAGCATGACAACCATCTCTCGGGTGATAGCACGCCTACTGCGAAATCACCGGCACAGAAGGAGTTGCAGAAGGAGCTGCTGTCTGGTTCAACGACGCCAACTCCATCCGGTCGAACGTCGCCTAAGAACAACACACCGCCAAAGACGGCGAGGAAGAAGAACAAGAAGAGGGAGGTCCGAGATTTGACGAAGCAGTATGCGGGTGTGCGTGAAGATGGGGTCGACAAGGAAGCGGAGCGATCTGACTCGGCTGTCCGTGCGACTATGGCTCCGGATGGCACTGCAATGGACTCCAAAATGCCACCGCAAAGCCCGGCGGCCACCGTCGATGCTGCCGCTGAAGAAGATCTGCGCGACCTGTCACGCACGGGTAGCAGCAAGTCTGTTGCCAAAGACATTTCGCCAACCTCGAGCAGCGGGCCTCTGAAGTCAAAATCGGACCGCCCGTTCGTCTCGGGTGCAACCTCCGGGGTACAGTCAGCTGGGCAGCTCGATAGCCAGGAGGACGACACTGCTGTTGACCCTGTGGACCACATTGATGGGTTGACGCCGATCGAGGAAAAGACAACAGACTCGGCATGCCGATCCCCTCTCATTGGCATGGTCGAAGTGGACACGACGGCCGCAGCGAAAACGCAAAGCTGCGGAGAAGGCTCGCCGGGGCATTCCAGCGATGTACCTGTGAGCCCCAAGACCGATGTCCCCCCCACAGCAGGACCGGAGAAGATCGTGGACGAGACCATTGACGAGAGCTTCCACACTGCCAACGGCACGCCTGATGGGCAGAAGCAGTCTCGCGCAATGCTTGGTCGCGAGAGCGACGAGAGCCCAGCTATCGATGACACACGTTTCACAAGCGCGACGAATATCAGTGGCCACAGCAGGCCTGGCACGATCATTCACAGAGTGGCGACTCCACCAATCCCACCCAGCTATGAGACATCGGAGCAGCTGACCCCGGTGTCATCGCCGAGTGAAGATGAGGTGGCACAAGCAGCAACTCAAGAGAAGGCTGCACCAGAGTCACGGAGCCCTCGTGTATCTGCTGCGACTTTGCAGCATGCCAGCCGCTTTCCAGTGACTGCAGGACCCTCCAGCCCCGTGTCTTCGGATCTCGCTTCTACAGTTAAGCGGATGTCAAAGAAGGCGCCAGTCGCTCTGCCCAGGGTCAAGATCATTGAGCCTCGAATCAGCGCTCAAGGTGATACCTCTAGTTTCGGCCAAATGCAGCGCTCGGCGTCTGGCGCATCTGTGCCGCCAACGCCCGGCTTCGTCACCGCGCCTACGACTCCAGCCATCCCCGAGGCGCCCGAATCAGCAGAAAGCGACACTGGTTCGGCAGCCACTGAGTCACAGACGCTGCAGCAGCAGCATAGAACCGAGAGGGGCGAGAAAGCGAAGGGCCCGGCGCAAACTGCTTCTCTTCTTGGCAACTTGTTCGCTAAGCCGCAGAGCAAGCGACCCAAGAAGCTGAAGCCGCAGAAGGGCAAGGGATCGGTGCGAGGGAAGCCAAAAGTCGACGATGATGCTAGCTCACAGCTGGCGAGCGAGGAGCTGCCGGATCGCATCATCAGCGGCATTTCAGAGCTCACAGAGCAGGCCGACAAGCTGGCGCCCATCCCTGCAATCTTGCCAGGGGACGCCCCCGAGCCGAAGAAGGAGTTGTCACGCGAGAGCAGCCCTTCCAAGGCTCGCACTGCGCTTGAAAGTCTCATCTCCTTCTGGGGTGCTAGCAAGTCGACACCGGCGCCTGCGCCAGAAGCCAAGCCCGAAGAGACTTCGATGCAGTCGCACCCCGGCAACGACATGATCTCCGTTGCGATACACAAGCTCCAAAACTTCGGCAACCCTGCTAATGCTTCGGTAGATGCGAAAGGAACGGGGCCATCTGCTGCGGGCGGGGAGTTTTCCGCGCTCACGGCGTCGTCCACAACAGCATCCGTCGACACAGCTTTGCCAGTCCACTTTCAGCAGCCCTTTCGATCAATTCCAGAGAGTGCAGTTCCTGCTGGTATTAGTGATAGCGGCCATAGTGGTGGCGGAGATGTGGCCGAATCTGGCCTTGGCCTTGGTATCAACACTGCTGGGATTCGTGGTGCTGACACTGCCGCCGGAGTAAGTCAGGAGGCGAAGCTCAAGAAGAAGAAGAAGAAAGCTGGTGGCAAGAAGAGAAAGGGCAAGGAAGCGGAGCAGCAAGATACAGATGCCGCTGATGTGCGGACGACTGGGCCGTCGGGGGATGATGAGGATGGGCGGAGTGATGGTTTGTCTCGATTTGCCTTCACTTTCGGGTTCCCCGGTGCTGAGCAGGCTGTAGTTGCGAAGCACGACTCGCCTACCGAAGCAAAGTTGCAGACATTCATTTCGGAATCGATGTCGGAGACCAGCTCGCACACCATGGGCCACGCCAACTCTCGTGAGCAGACACCCAGCTCCACCACTGCCGGCTCGGCGCTCAACTCCCCCTCGCGTATGGCGAACCTGATCAAAAAGCAGGGTGAGAAGGGTGTGCTGGTAGAAGCACCGAACCGCAAGCTGCTGAACCGCAGGAAGCCGGCGCGCAGCGCGAGCGCAACGAAGACGCCAGAGAGCGAGGGGTCGCCGGCAAAGGAGGAAGCCGGGAAGGGGACGCGAGCGTTCTTCATCACCGAGAAGGCCGACAATCGCGACGATGCGGATGGGGATGCGCTGGATCGCTTGATCGAGAAGTCGATCACGAAGAAGCCGCCGTTGCTGTATGTGTATGTTGGCGAAGGGAAGAGTGAGGAGAAGCCGGAGAAGGCTCGGGTGGAGGAAGTGAGTGACAGTGAGGAGGGGCTAGACGAGACTGCCGCGAAGGGCGTGGAGGGGGCAAAGCGCAGGGTGGGCACGGAGAAGGAGGGTGGGAAGAAGGGCTAGTCTTGTGGTGGGGGAGTCGAGGCGTTTGTTTGGAAGGCGCGGCGACATCACGGTCGTTGGCCAGATGCCACGTGCTTAGAAGCCGCGTCGATTCATAAAAGTGTGTTGGCACATACACACATCCTTCCCACATCCTTCTGCATAGCCAATCTGCTTCCATCATGGAACATAGTCGATGGAAGGTGCCTAGAGTGAGGAAGATGTAGGGATCTCTATCAGTCTATCCAGGTATCTTCATGCACATCAAGCCACCTTCGCCTTCGGACTGCTCATCAGCGCCAACATGACCCCCCACACCAAGCCCACCATACTACCGACGAGCGTCCGCCACTCGAAGGGCACGACGGTGAACTGCGCGACGCTCACAAATGGCCACAGCCTCTGCCCGGCCCGCAGCATCGGCCAGAACCCGGCTGCCACGTTCTGCTGGGCAGTACCCCAGTCCTGCCCGCGCAGCAGCGCAATGCCAGCAATGAAGAGCACCGTGTTGGCCGCCGCGCCGAGCGTCTGGTCCAGGGCGAACTTGATGAGGGTGTTGGTAATGTTGAGCTTCTTCTCCGCCTTCGCGGCCGCGGTCGCGGGATTGGATGGGACGGACTTCTCGCTCATCTCCTCACGCTTCTCCTTCTGCGGGGTGGGTGTCGAGGAGAGCTTCTGCGTGTATCCCGGGAACTGCCCCTCAAGCCATTTCTGCCAGAGGTAGTTGGGCGGGCAGGCGAGGAGGGAGAAGAGGAAGAAATGGAGGAGGTCTGTGGGGTCGAAGTCGTGGCGTAGGGCGGAGGCGAAGGCTGTGAGGGTTGATGGGGATGGCGGCCATGCTTGGATTTGGAGTTGTGGCTGCTGGGTCGTTAGCTGGATGTACAAGGAGGATATACATGGAACTGGAGGACGCACGTTGGAGTGGTAGCAGGTGATGCATTGGGCTAGGAAGTTGGAGATCCCACTCAGTGTCGCTGCTGTGAACGCAGCGCGTATGATGGCGGAGTCCATTGTGGGTGAATGTGGCTTCATCAGGATGTTGTGATTTGTTTAGGATTGATCATGCAACTGCATATGCCAGGAATGATGCTGAAGCGACTGTCGCGGGACGACCTGCAATGATGATGCGGAGTCCAATGTTGTGTACATGTATCTTCCCGCGATCTCTCCAATCCGAGGAAGACGCGCCTGTCCCTCCTTCCACATTGGGCGATGACGCTCGCCAGAACTCTCGCAAGACCCGTGGACACGTGCGTTCATGTTGCTTCTATGAACTACCAACGCACGAGGATCTGACGCAGACGTTCGCGCCACGCCGCCGTGGACCGAACAGAACATATATGAGGGCTTAGACGTTGAGCCGTAGCGGAAGGAGAAAGACGGCAGCGTGCCATACAATATCTCTCGCTGTCTATTCGCGAGTCCGGTGTACAATAGGTACATGCTGACCTCCTGGCCAGCCAATGTGCTCAACACAACCATAGCCATTGCCAATGTCAGCGCCCCGTCATCATAGTACCAGTCACAGCGATATCAATCATAGGCCCTTTTGTGGCAATCGAAGCGATGCATGCAAGTTCAGTCCGTCATCCAGTGTCCTTCAGCTACTCCTAGAGCCGTGCTCAAGACAGTGTTTGTTTCGCCGAGTCGTCGATGGAAGAAAGTGTGTTCGTAGGAGTGTGGGTAGAGGTAAACCTAGGCGTCGGAAGGGGCGCGCGAGCGCGGGAGCACGCGGTTGAGCAGCTGCTCGATGGTGCGCAGCTCGATCTCACCGACCTCGCCCACGGTGTTGGCGTTGCCGTAGTCGATGTTGATATTCCCGAATGGACCGTAGGCGTTGCCGTTGACGTTGCCGCCAGAAGCGCGCATGCGGTGCTGCTCGACCAGGGAGAGCGGGCGACCGTTCATGGTGGCTTCGCGCATGAGGCTGGCGAAGTACTGTGATGGATGTCAGCATCACATCGTTGGATGCACGAAGGAAGTACGTACCAGCACAACATCCTCCTGAGCACCCGGGGCGCGAGCGAGAACCTGGAAAGGCCAGTGAGCAGCGAGGTCCGAGTCCCCACCGTACTTGAGGTTCATGCCACGGCTGCTCGCCATGGCGCCGAAGCCACCGCTCAGCAGCTGCTGGATGTAGGCGTGCTTCTGCTGCTCGGAGAAGCCGGGGCAGGTCAGCGCCGCCACCGTGAACTCCTGCAGCGTCGCATTCGTGGGCTTGGTGGTGTCGGAATGCTGGCCCTGGTACTTGCGGAGGTGGATGATGAGGAACTTGGCGAGCGCCATGGTGGCGTCGAAGAGGAGACGGCGCTCGGTCATCTTGACGCACTCGTTGGCGAACCAGGGGTACTTGTGCAGAGTCGAGATGTGCGACTCGAAGACGCGGATGATCGCACGTTGAGCGAAGGGCGACTGTTCGTACTTGTCAGTAGTCGCGATACGAATGAAGGGTATCAAGTACTCACGCGGTGCGGTGTCTCCGCATGCTTGATGACCATGACAATCTCCTCCGACTGCAAGAAGCCCGTGAAGCCGGCGGCCGGCACACCCTGATAGTACATCTCGTTGTTGGCCAGGATGCGCGGCGTGCAGCCCTCCCAGTGCACATTCTGCGCGCGCGGGAAGAGCTCACTCATCAGGTCTTCTTGGCTGCTAATCTCGACTTCGACGTGGCGGTCACCGAGGCGAGGATGGCGACCGTTTGACATGCGCTTGTTGAACTGAGTGACAACATACTGCGCCTCGCTGCCACGAGAGAATTCGATGAACGCGTCCATGGTCTTGCCGGTGTGGCGCTCCATGATGACGTGCACGGCGAAGTACGGAGCGCCCTGCGGCATGGCCACGATCTGAGCATTGCGGCCGACGAAGGCGGTGATCTCCGAGCGCGGAGTCGTGAACGGGATGTTGCGGATGCGCACCACACCCGCGTTGCTGGCGACAGCGATACGGCACGGCTCGATGACTGGCATGCTCATGAAGAATTCCTCAAGGGTCGGCTTGATGCCACGCGAGAGGTGAGCGAAGTAGTCCGGGTACAGCTGCGGCTCGACCGCCAGGAAGGCGGCGGCGTTGCCCAGCGTGTTTGACTCGCGACACGCGATCAAGGTGGTGCTGTAGGCGGGATCGCGCGGGGCATCTGCCGTGGACCCACTCGAGCGATGCATAGGCATCGTGACCGACGGCGGAGGAGGGGGTTGATCTCTAGCGCGAGCGCGCGCACTGCCGCGACCGGTGAGCGGATCGTTGGTATCGTCATCGCCAGGATCAGCGGCACCGGAGCAAATGAGCTGCGCGAGGTCAAAGGCCAGACTGCTGCTGCCGCCACGCGCCGAATCGGCGAGGGAGTCCGGAGATGGAGCGAATGGCATCGCTGGGTTCCTGAGCAACGTCAGCGAGCCATGTGAGTATGGTGTGCTAATAAGGGCCTACCTTGAGACCGCACTGCCGATGGCACCGAAGGTCGGCAGACCATGGTTCGGGTTGAACATGGGAGTCAACTGCAAATATCCTCGGTCAGCCGGTACAGAGACTTCGGGGTAGGCATATACTCACCGGACTGCCCATTGTCGACTGGCCGCCAGGAACGTAGCTGCCCTGAGGTCCACTACCAAAGGCCCCGTAGCCTGCACGCCCCCCGAGACCATTGACCAAGCCGCCCTGCACAGGAATGTTGGCGACGCCACCCAGACCCACCGCACCGTTCCAGCGATGCTGCATGCCCTGGTCCTGACTCTTGCCACCCATCGCGGGAGCTTGCTCACCTGCGCCCGCCACGGACCTCTCCCCACCGGCGCCCGGTATCGCGCTTTGAGTGAGCCTACCAGTGAAGCCGCGCCGAGCGCCGATGCCACCAGCCACGTTGACGTTCTCGCGCTCGCCGGCGCTCTGCACGCCGGCAGCGTGTCCAGCGTAGAGGTCGTTCAGGCTCACACCACCCAAGGCCTGACTTACGAAGCTGATGCTGCTCATGGCCGACTCCGGGCGCTCGATCGCCGGCATGGCCCCGAAGGTCAATGGACGCCTCTGTGGCGGCACGTAGCGCGGGTGCGTGCCGGGTTCTCGGGGCCATGCGCGGTCGTCACGTAGCCATGGTCGGCGTATTGGCCGCTGTCGAAGGTGTAGCCGGACATGTTGTTGGGGCTGTCGTAGCCGGACATGGCGGAGTGGAGAGAGGGAGGTGGCGACGGGTGATGAGTGCGCGAGTGCGAGGGTGAAGGTGAACCTCACACGCGTGAGATTCGCGTGAGGCTTGTTGTGGTAGAGAGGTCCGGTGATGCGGGCTTTGCTAGCTTTGTTTACGTTGCTGTGGCGAGATGACGGTGTTAGCGTTTCAGCCCGATTTCGGCGAATGAGGAAGGAGCGCAAATCGGCGGGCAGGGATCTTTGCACGCGGCGGGTGTCGAACGGTACCGAGAGGCTTGGGAGATAGCTTACCTGATCAACGGCGAGAGTGAGGGGCTCGCCGCCTTTCCAGATCCCAACAGCTTCGCACTCGAGCGGGAGCCGTGCGCTTCGTCTTCCTTCAGGGTACTGGATGCCCTAATCTGCAGTGAGGCAGCCTGTCAGTGACCATGCGATGCGAGTACATCAGGAATGAGACGCTCAGGGGCGTCTGATGGAGCGACTCACTCGGCTATCAACCCCGTCAAAGACACCGTTGCTCGGTGTTGCGTCCTGGCGACGCTCGAGGTGTTCCGCGATTCCCAACGTGAAGCTCCAACAACTGCACGATCAGTGCTGCCAAAGCGAAGCCCAACTCGAGCCGCTCCAACGGCGGTTGACAGGCAGGCGAGTCAGTTGGTCGCTCTCCAGGGTCCTAAGTCCTTGGTTCGGAATGTGTGTGATGTCCACTGCGAACGCCCTCGATCCTTCTGAATGCCCGCGAATGTAAGTGTACGTGTTCGAGCACGAAGACTGAGATGATAGAAGGTGAGGGCAGTCCACCGAACGAACGAACCGCAAATTTAGGCCCACATTTGCAGGGTCCGAGGGACGTGTTTGACGAGCATGTGCACGCCAAGGCCTCGTGAATGTCTCGTACAATTGCTGGCTGCAAGTGAAGGGCGACACTTTTCTCGGTCGATCGACACAGGCGCTGCTCGAGATGCATCTTCCTACTTAGTCCGAGCCACAGTCGCGGTATTATCCAGGCCTTGTGCCGGCGTGTACGGCTTTCAGTCGGCCCAGAAGCATGATCGCCAGATCGAGAAGGGACGCGGGCGTTTGCACATGCCCCAATGACTGCATTACTCTGGACGTAGAATTTAGGTGCGAGGTCATGAGAACCGAAGAAGTGCTGATAGAGGTTGTGCAATGAAGTGGTATCATACTTAGCTTGCTATGTTTGGAACCGCCGTAGACACACGGGCAGCAGCACCAGCGTTCTGTCACGTCGACTCTCGGTATCATCACATGGCACCGCTGACTGGCCGTACGAGCGATGAAAAGGTACGCTGAGCATGGCTTCGGATGCCACAGTCGTTCAGTCGAACTGCAAGTCACGGTCAGCGGAGAGTCTGCGCAATACCAAGGCAGATAGTCATTACCGGTGTCAAGAAACTTTCCGCCACGAAGCGC